>OU015490.1:195762840-195844146 GCA_907164885.2 Dolomedes plantarius | reverse complement strand
TTTATGGAAACGATTTTGATAGTTAAGTTTTATGAATAAATGCCGTATTTTTTTCAGAGATTTGTTTCCATCTGATAGCCATGATTCTTGTCAATAGCTCTACCTCCAATTTTCCATGAAAGTAAATTTTTGCTTAGTACCGTCATGTCAATTTTACCCCATTCCTCTTGGACCATTTTCCAAAGTCCGTCCAGAGTTCTTGGATTCTGTTTTCCCCAGTCTCGTCTTAATAAACCGAAAGCGCAAAAGTCCATGGGAGAAGCGTCAGGTTATTTTACAGGTATTTCATTAAATGGGATACACTTTATTCCTGTTTCTGATTCTTTCTTTGCTAAATAAGCGGCAGTTGATTTAAACGTGTGACTAGAGGCTTTGCCCATTTGAAGCTGAACTTTATCAATGTCCTTTCCATATAATACTGGATTTTGTTCTTCAAAAATTGGTTCTAAAATATTCTGCTGATAATAGAGTGAATCAATTTTGATTTTACTTGAGACTTTTTGTATTTTTAATTTGCCGTTGTAACAAAATCCTGCAACTATCATGAATCGCTTTGGGAACTTTTCTGTACACTGACGAAGCCATTTCGCAGGTCATTCCCGTCAGTTGATCAATAGAAAATTGATCTTTTTTTATTACAGTCACTTAAATACACCCATACCTCGTCGAGTGTTACCCTAAATTTCACTTTTCAGCCGCTAGGTTTTTTCCACATAATTTTCTACAGTTTGTTTTTCTTTCAGCAATATGCTTTCGCAAAAGCCGATGAACTTTAGACTTAAACATCTTTTTTAACTTCAAATCTTTATGAATGATTTTTCTTACACTTCCAGAAGACATTCCTAATTTCAATGCAATGGATCTTTGAGTCGGCGGATTTTCTTTTAGGATCAGAGACTTCACTTTCTTGATATCTACCTGCGTTTGAACAGTCTTAGGATGAGATTTCGAGGTCATGTGTTCATTTTTACTTTTATTTAGATGTTTTTTATCTTTCAAATTTAATATATTATAAATACATCTTTTTGAAATGCTATAACCGCGATTTTTACACCGCTTTATAATTTTTTCTACGCGAATATTTCTCCTCGGAAAGCGTAGTTACGTAACCTTCAAGCCATCTATCAATTTTAGGATCCATTTTCAAAATAAATCTTTACATTCCAATCAAAATTTACATTCCAATCAAAACAAAAGAGTAACAGACGATTATTCTGAAGTTGCCAAATTTTTATCCCAAAATGCAAATGCCAAAAATAAATTACAAAATCGTTTCCATAAAGTGCGAACGACCTTCTGTATATATAAGTGTGTGTGTGTGTATGTATGTATGGCATACGAGGCACTAGTGAAACATTCGCACACTATACCGCGGAAAATGAAGAAATGAATTTTTATATATTATGTTGAAAGGATAAAATTTCAGAGTTCAGAAGTGGCGGGGGGGGGGGGGGATTGTTGGTTTAGAAATAAGAAGAAAATCTTCCTACACCTTAATAAAATCTAGAACGAAAACATTCTGAATGAAATAAGCTCAGGCAATTTTCATAACTCTGGTTTTCTGTTCTGATATTTTCGATTTATGGTTTTGTTTTTCACCTAAACCTCAAACCTGAATTTATATGAAAAATCTATACTGATTTCAAATTAACGATAATTCTGTTAATTTTTGTGATAAAAATAACCTAATTTAAATTGAACATAACGTTTTGCTAATCGTAACTTTTTCAACGATCAATATCTTTACTGTACTTACATCATGATCTTATTTCCGGTTTTATGCTCTCCTCTTCGTTAACAGAGACAAAAAAAAATAAAGAGTTATATGCGCACGTGTGTAGGTGAACATTATCGCCTCATTCCAGGAAAAACGAAATGAGCTGGCGAGACCTCTCTTCGACAGATGATTTGATAAATTACGTCAGCCTTTTTAGTCGAGACTACAAAATGAAATTATACTTTCAGGTGATTGCGAATGTTTATTTTGAATAACTCATCCGCTCGTTAATGTCAGCAACTGCGTTTTGATATCTCCAGAGAGTTGTTTTTTCTTCTTACGCAAACTATGCAAGACATGGATAGAGGTACTACAGCCAGGGTTTCCACTGTCTGCAATGGATCGCTCATATACGCTTGTTGTAATCCTTCGGCTGGCGAAATTAATCGGTGATTCAGTTCAACGCAAGCCTGGAATGAGGTAGGTCGTTGAAGCTCCCGAACTCAAGCTCTCTTTTTGTGGAATTCGCTCAGTTGCAGTCGTGTTTCTTCCAGCTGTTTCTGTACGTGATCAAGATTCGTTGCTCGTGGCTGCTTAATAATAGTTATTTAATAACTGGAGCTTGCCGTGTGGTGACTTATAGACTGTTTCGCTTCTGATTTCGATTTCGGCAAGTGTAAAGGTTGTGTATAATTTGTGAAACTTGTCATAAGCGTTTGTGTTGATCTTTCAGCGCTCAGACAGGATGGCCCAGTCGAACCCGTCTTTTCCGGGATGCAAAATGAGGAATGAGATTGAAATGCACAAAATAGTGTGCAGATTTTATGCTGAAGGTTGCTGCTTAGAGGGAGAGAACTGCTTATTTCCACACGTAGAAGAAACTGGTAGAATTCCTGATTCTGCTTGCCGTCATTATCTGAAAAAAAAATGTTACTTTGGTGTAAATTGTACGTTTGACCACGTTGTTATAGTCCAAAGAGATGGAATAAAAATGCTTAAAATTATTCATAGTCAGTTTGGGTTAAGAAAATGGCATTTAGAAAATAGTGAAGCCCAAAATAATCAGTTATCTTCAACTTCACCAGCCATAAAGGACCTAGAAATTAAAAATACCGAACTGAATCAGTTATCTTCATCTTCCTCAACAAGAATGGATTTAGAAACTCAAAAATCCCAACAAAAACATCTATATGGATTTCCTCCGATGAGAAAGAATTTAGAATCTCAAAACACTCAAATGAATAAGTTACCTTTATCTTCACCAATCAGAAAGGATTTAGAAATTCAGAACGACAATCATAATCAGTTACCTGCATTTTCACTGATCAGAAAGAATTTAGAATCTCAAAATATGCAACTGAGTCAGTTACCTTCATCTTCACCAATCAGTAAGAATTCGGAAATTCAGAACCTCCATAAGTATCATTTTTCCTCATCTTCATCAACCAGAAAGACTTTAGAAATTCATAAAGATAAACAGAATCAGTTCTCTTCATGTTCCCCGACCAGTAAGAATTTTGAAATTTGTGGAGCCCAGCAAAGTTTGACAGTTTCATCTTCGCCAACCAGAAAGGAGGTTTCAGATCAGGTCAAAATGGCAAATAATAGTCTGGGAGCAACAAATCTTTTGCGTAAGGAAAGGAAATTTGAGGACATGAACCTTGTAACTTCTCAGATGTTGGAAAATACAAAGACTTTTGATTTGAATTCTACTCGCGAAAAAGATGAAAATACATTAGATAAATTTTCTAGCGGACATAAACAGATTCAACATTCACCACGTGGCAATGATTTCAACATTTTGAAATCTGAAAGACAGAAAGAACGAAGGACAGTTGTAAAGGAGGAAAGACCTAAAAGTGTTCAGGGCAAATATTTTCGAAAAATGATCCAGGATAGCTATGAGATGGTACTAACTTCCAAAGCCCTGAATCATGTAACTCCTCATATTGTGGAAAATACTAAGGCTGTTGGTTCGAATTCGACTCCCAAAAGGGAGGAAAATGCGCTAGATACATTTTCTAGCAGACATAAACATATTCAACATTTACCACCAGATACAACATATTCAACATATGATTTCAACATTTTAAAATCTGAAAACCAGAAAGAACTAAGATCAGTTTTAGAGGAGGAAAGGCCTAAAAGTGTACAGTGTCAATATTTTCAAAAACCGATGCAGGATAGCTATCCAGAAGAGATAGTATTGTCTTCCATAGCCATGAACGTTGTAACTCCTCAGATGTTTGAAAATATACATGCTGATAAGCAAAGACAAAAATTTGATTCTTATTCAACTCACGAGAGACATAAAAATGCACCAGATAAATTTTCTGCAGAGAATACACAAATTCAAAGTTTATCCTATGGTGATAACCTCAATATTTTTAAATCTGACAAACAGGAAAAGGAAATGACAGCTGTAAAGGAAGAATATCTTAAGAGCAAATTTTTTCATAAAGCAATTCAGAATAGAAATTCAGAAGAGACGGTGGTACCGTCCTGTAGAAGTGTGACACCTGTGCCAAGAGGTATACAGCCTTATGAAAGACCACTTTTTGGTACCTTCAACATTGAATTCCCAGTAGATAGCAGTTCTCGTGTTCCTTTGTACATGCGGGGCGCCAACATGTCTGAGCCTGCCAGACCAAACCAATCCGTAGTTGAGGAACAAACAGCAAGCGCTAAAAAGTCTGAGAAAAATGAGGCTACTTCACAGCAATCAGAGACTCTTGAGAGATTCTATTACAGACCCTCTGGAAGATCTTGAACTGAGTGCCAAAACGTTCCTAAACTGATATGAAGGTAAACTTAGTAACACTAATTAACTGGACACAGAGAGTTTCAGGTAAATATCATTCACTGTTTTCTATAAGAGATTTTCATGTAATACATTTATTTCATGTAATGTAGTGAAAGCAAAACTCATTTCAAGATGGACTTTAAATTTTATTATATAAATATCAGTATAACCTATAGTCAATATTGAGTCTTTGATATCTTATGATTTACCGTATTTTGTGGACCGTAAGACGCACCTCAAATTTATGGGGGGAATTTTAGAAAATGATATTTTGTATTTTGTTAGGTATATAAAGATATTTTTGAATTTCTCACTTAATAAAGATAAATATATATCTAATAAGTATAATAAATAATATATATATATATATATATATATATAACAAATATATATAATCTATATAATAAAACATTCATTTTATTTTAATGTTGCCTTCGGGCCACTATATGAACCCCAATTTTAAGTCGATTTTTTTATGTAAAAAAGTGCGTCTTATGGTCTGAAAAATGCGGTATGTTTCAGAATCTATTGAAGACTGATTCTTGTGCGATTACGTAGATTACCTTGTATTTGGTAGCAGCAGAGTTTATACGGCATTTTGTATGTCATCTCCAAGAACTTTGTATTTTAGATCCAGCTGCTTCAAGGACTATATTTCAATAGGTTCAAACAGTAACATTCTTTAAGTGTATACAGCAGCAAAAATTGGGAATTATTCATTCCCTGACTCTGCGTTAAGAATTCGTAAAGGTCGCTAAAATGCTGAGTGGTTTATGCTGCAATTAACTGTACAAGAATTATTTTCATGATGTTACTTCGATTGATATAAGTTCATATAAACTGAAATATTAGAAGAAACATCTGTTTATTTATAGTATAATTGTATGATGTTTTTTTCATTCTCCAAGTGAGAGTAAAAAAATCTAGGTGATTTTTTCAGTTTACATTCCACGAATGTGTCTTTTTAATGAGGCAATGCCTTAATATGTTTTACATAAGTTAGGGATATTTATGTAGTCAGTATTAACAAAAATAGTTAAGCAGTCATGAAGGTCGCTAGAATACTTAGTGATTCATGTTGTAATTAACTGTACCCTAGTGGATAGAAACAATGTCATTTCAAGTACTTATGAGAAATATACTAGCAGATTTTTTTTTTACATTTTTCTATATTTAATATTTTTATAATAATTACCTTCTATTTAAAAAGGAATATTTAAGCTTTCCTTTGCAAATTTTTTAAAGCTTAGTAGGTGATGTTTTGACTAAACCCTTGCACACTGTTATGTTATCATGATTAATTCTTAATAATATTACCTCTTTTTAAATTGTCTCAAAATTACTATTATGTGATACATCAACAATTCCGCATAACTAATTTCTGCATAAACTGTATTAATAGTGAAAGTGTTGCATGTTGAATATAAATTGCTAATAGAATTATAAAAAGTTATTTTTTACTGTCTGATTATTGGTTATACTTAGCAGATTTTATTTTTAATTTTACCACTCTTAATCTATAATAAAAATTTAATTCGACGGAAAAGTGAAAATTATCAGAAAAAATCAGTCTGTTATACTATCATGATTAATCAATTCTAAATAATATTTCCTCTTACTAAGTTTTTCAGTTATTAAGATTATGGGTATAAATAAACGAAAAACATAATTTTGTACTAATTTACTCATGAAGTGTATTAATAATATGATTATTAATACAAATACAACATGTTGAAAATAAATTGCTAACACACAAAATGTAAAAAATTACTTTTTACTCTGTCTTTCAAATAACTGTGACATAATTATTTGATTTTGTGTAAAGAAATCCTTTTGTAAGGAATTAGTGGATTATCCTTATCATATTTCTAAACCTTTACAGAGTATTATTGTGTTATCATGATTGATTAATTCTAAATATTATTACCACTTCTTAAATTTTTTATTAGGATTCTTAGTACTTACAAACAAAAAACATAATTTTGAACTAATTTACTCATAAACTGTATTAATAATGAAAACACAGCATATTAAAAATTAATTTCTAGCACACAAAGTGTAAAAAATTACTTTTTACTCTTTCAAATAACTGACATAATTATTTTGTTTGTGCAAAGAAATCCTTTTGTAAGAAATTAGTGGATTATCATAATCATATATCTAAACCTTTACAGACTGTTATGTTATCCTGATTAATTAATATTAAATAATATTACTGTCATAGGGACATGACAGTAGTGTCACGGCCAGGGGCAGGAGAATTGAAAATTACGAGATGAAGTAAAATAATTGCTAAATGTAAGAAAGAAACATGGCAAATGACGGGCAATAAAAAGAGAAGGGAAGAGAGCCAACAATATAGCGAAACTAAATATATAGTTGGTGCTTGTAGCAAGAAGTATAAGATAAAAGTTCAAGAGAGTGAGTTGCAACGAATAGAAGAACAGAAGAAAGGGAAGACAAAATTTATAATGGCTATAAAACAGGCCACCCTGCTTGATGCCGGAGCATGGGAAAAAGTTAAAATTCTCCCATCTAATTTAACTTTTTCCCATGCTTCGGCATCAAGCAGGGTGGCCTGTTTTATAGCCATTATAAATTTTGTCTTCCCTTTCTTCTATTCTTCTATTCGTTGCAACTCACTCTCTTGAACTTTTATCTTATACTTCTTGCTACAAGCACCATCTATATATTTAGTTTCGCTATATTGTTGGCTCTCTCCCCTTCTCTTTTTATTGCCCGTCATTTGCCATGTTTCTTTCTTACATTTAGCAATTATTTTACTTCGTCCCGTAATTTTCAATTCTCCTGCCCCTGGCCGTGACACTACTGTCATGTCCCTATGACAATTACTTCTTAAATTTTTATTAGGATTATTAGTATACTAGTACACCAATGAAAAGCATGATCTGAATTGTATTAATGATGAAAATGCAGTATGTTGAAAATAAATTGCTAATACACAAAGTGTAAAAATTACTTTTTACTTTGTCTTTCAAATAACTGTGACATAATTATTTGATATTGTGTAAAGAAATCCTTTCGTAAGAAATTAGTGAATTATCCGTATCATATTTCTAAACCTTTACGGACTATTATGTTATCATCATTAATCAATTCTAAATATTATTACCTCTTTTTAAATTTTTTATTAGGATCCTTAGTACTTTCAAACAAAAAACATAATTTTGAACTAATTTACTCATGAACTGTATTAATAAAGAAAACACAGCGTGTTAAAAATTAATTTCTAACACACAAAGTGTAAAAATTTACTTTTTACTCTTTCAAATAACTGACATAATTATTTGATTTGTGCAAAGAAATCCTTTTTTAAGAAATTGGTGGATTTTCATGATCATATTCCTAATTCTTTACAATATGTTACTTTTATATGTTATCATGATTAATTAATTCTAATTAATATTACCTCTTCTTAAATTTTTTAACTATTGTGATAATTAGTATGCATCAACAAAAAACATGATTTTGAAGTTATTTACTTATGAAATGTATTAATAATGAAAACGCAGCAGATTGAATATAAATTTTAACATCAACTGTAAAAATATTACTTTTTTCTCTGTCTTCCAAATAACTGTGTGATTTGATTGATTTGTTGCTATTTGATTTGTAACTATGTTATTTGATTTGGTTCAAGATATCATTTTGTAAGAAATTAGTGGATTACCAGAATCACACTCCTGAGATTTTTTAATTGTAATTCATCAATTGTTAATAAACTGGTGATGGGTAAAAACTGTTTGTTGGCATTTACTGTTCTACATCTACTTTATACCTATTTGAGTTTTTCTCAAAATGACATTACAGAAGCTGACTCAGTTTGGTTGAAAATGTACGTACATAGCAGTCTGAATCGAGTGAGAAATAATTTTTGATGTGTGTAATTTTATCACAAACGTCATTCTCTTAGATATAGTAGAATAATAGACCACCATTTGTGATTTTTGTCTGATAATTTATAAGTTTTCTAACTATTTTATAGTGAAAATCAGTGAATCTAATTTATGATGAGTATGTGGATGAATGGCGGCTCCAGGGGGGGGGCAGTAGGGTCAATTTCCCCCCCCCCCCAAAAAAAAAAAATAAAAGCCCGGCGTATTTTTTTTTCTCCATAGCCTAAAATTTTTTATTCGTAGACCTAATACTAAATGAGTATAAATTTAAAATGAGACAATGTTTATTTCTTATATATATATATATATATATATACAGTGTAACCTCGCTTAACGAGTACCTCGCATAACTAGTATTTCGCATAACGAGCAAAATAAATCGCAAAAAAATGGCTCGCTTTACGAGCAACATTTCGCATAACGAGTGACATGAAAAGAAGTTCCATCTTCACGTCACTCGGATCTTCACGTCACCAGGATCATTAACGGCCGAAAAATAAGTATTTAAGGTTGTCATGGATGGTTCGAGAAGCAAATATCATGGGATTGGCGGATAACAATGATATTGAGGAGCTTGTGGAAGAGCCCAACCAAGAGCTGACCACCGAACAGCTAATAGAATTGCAGTGTCTTTCACAGCAAACAGTTGTAAAGGAGAGTTTGTCAGTGGAGAAGGACGAAGTAACAGCAAAGAAACAATCTTCTGGCGCAATAAAAGAAATGATGAAAGCATGGGAAACTGTTGCATCGTAGGTTACAAATTATCACCTTGATAAGACTGTGGCTATGCGCGCTATAAATTTTTTCAATGAGAATGCGGTGACACATTTTCCGCAAATTTTAAAGCGTCGAGAAAAACAAATGTCGCTAGATAGCTTTCTAGTAAGAAAATTAGATATGTGACATAATGTCGTAAATAATAAACTACATATGGATGATTTTGCTCCTTAAGAATTTATGTATAAGTAGTTTTCTTTAAATAATAAACGTTACATCTAAAATTTTATTGGTTCATCATATGTATAGTTATTTGTAGTAGCGCACCCAGGATTTAGTTGTTTTTTTTTTGGGGGGGGGGGGGGGGGTTGGAGGGATAAAAATATTTATAATTCAAATTCAATATTCATAATGTAATTTCTATTTCTATGGGAGGGAACCAGGGCCCCTTGTCCCACCCCCTGGGTGCGCCACTGGTTATATGTATAGTTCATCATATGTATGTTATAGTGTATCTAAGGGATTAATAAGTTTTTCTGGTTGCATTGTAGTGGTGTTTTAATGATGAAGTTAATATGTTGTATTGCTTTTTGTTATTTGATAATGTTCTAGGCTTCTACGCTTCAAATAGCCAATTCTTGGTAAAATGGTACTTTCGCAATGATTCATGATTTTTTTTTGTGTCAATTTTGAAAATTTTACACCCATATCAGTGTTAGGGGGCCCTCATCCCGAGTTGTGCTTATAGTCAAGAATTTTCTAAATCGGGCCCTGCCTTACAACCTATTACACCGTATTATGCCCACAACAATTTAATGTATTGTAAATATTGTTTGTATATGTTATACCATGGTACAATCAATAAATCCCTTTTGAGTTCCCAAGAGTTTGTCTTCGTGCGAAATAGCTCCTAAGTGTACTAGAATATATACATAAGCATCTTTTTTTACACTGTAGTTTCATCACCATCAGCTAAGTCTGTACTGTAGCATAATGGAAGTATGGGATTATTTTTCCCAAGACCTCACAGAGTGCACGACACACAGCTGTGTGTTTATCGGGGTATTTTTGTCAGTTCCCACCGTTTTTGAACACTTGGGGGATTAAAAAACGATTCCAACAAATGCCGCCAGAGTTTTGGCCTGAAAGTTAAGCCCATGCATTTCGGGTTTTCAAGCAAACGTCTCCCACCATAGTCGTAAAGCTGTCATTTCTTAGCGGTAGCTTGATGCGAGTTGACATCAGCGGGCCATAAAGATGGCTTAACTATGGATCGCTACGAAGAACTGTCGCCTATAATCTGCCGGGCCCCCCGGTTTTGGGAAAGCAATTTCTAAGAAGACGACCACCGAGTTTTTCAAGCTGAGAGAGAGGCAGAGACTGTTTCTTTGAGAGAGATTGGCATGTAACATCCAGCCCGAACAGACGTGTTATTTTGGAGCTTTTGTTTGAGACCATGGGTCCCGGAGCATGTATTGTGAATCTGCACGTAAATTAATTGAATTTTTGTAAATATATTTACCTGTTAAGTTTTTGTTTTAAAATTGGCCTTTTCATTATAATTAGGACTCTGTCTTTCTTAGTTATGGATTCAATAGCATTAATTTTAACAATGCCTCAGAGAATTGCCTTAACTACCTGTCGTGACGCCACAGTACCTAATATTGTTAGGCAAGCACTGAACTCTGAGGAATGTACGACATTGCTACATTTTGCAGAACGATGTTACTTTAAAAGTCTACAACGGAATTCGGAAAAAAATTTTCCCCAAAAGTTGTCTCAAAATTCAGGTGTGGCTTATAAACGAGTAAATACGGTAATTTTTCAAAATTCCAAAACGAGAGACATCACTTACAGGGCTAAAAAGCCCTGTAAAAAAAACTAATAATAATTTAAAAATTTGGAAAACTACCGCCAAATCTTGAAATTTCAGACATTTTAAATTTTTTTGTATTAATAAGTAATTAGTATTCTAAATATTAATTTTGCTTTTCCAAATGTGAAGCCTAAGTTTTCGCCTTAAACTCCTCCCCTTAAGAGTAGTGGTGGGAGTTAGCTACCTTCCCCCTCGGCTTCTATTTCGCCCGACGTCTAGTAACTACCGACGAATCGCTTGTAGGAATTTTTTTACACTTTCCTTTCCAGTTAGTCTTAATATTTTAGTCACACTTAACTTTACAAATTCTTATGAATTCTCATTAATTATAAAATTTTCAGCAATTTGACAAATTTTTTAACTTAATATTGTGGCTCAACCTTAAGGACTAATTACTAGTCAAAAACACCATAAGCTAACACAATGAATTTAGGGATAAGTCGTTGACGTTGTAATTAATTTTAAAGTTTATTAATATTTCACTTTATTGGGCATCTTTGAACAGAGCGATAATGCCATTAAATATCTGCTGTATAACTGAATTAGAATTAACTTTATTTAAAATTTTCGTATAAATAAGCTTAAAAAAAAGAAAATGCCCATTAATGAGAATTTCCTGTTCGTTTGTTTATTTTTGCTTTTGAGTTTGTTTTTTTTTTATTTTCATAAAGTTATACGACAGGACTAATTCAAAAACGATATCTCCAAAGCGATGCATTTAGAATTCAACCAAAATAAGAGATACTTCAAGTAATGTTGTAAGGTATACACAAGATTCGATTCCCAAGAATCGAACTTTTGAGTGAATGAATTAAAGAAGCTCCTTCAGATATGCTAATTTCGGCATACGCGCTTAGTAGAAATACCACGCAGCGTCATTAATAAAAAAAGGTGGTTAGGGTTGAAGAAGGTTGTTAAAGTTGATAGATAAGCGATAGGGAGCTACGAGGTATGCAGCTCCAGTACTATCCTGAGCTAGTGCTTAGGGGGCCCGAAGTTTACGTGGCAGAATTGCTGGTTTGACTTACTGTTTGTGAGTATTGAAAATATATTGTTCTTGAAAGCTGTATTTAAATATATTCCGTACAAGTAGTACGTATGCTTATTACTGTAAAAGCAAATTCTATATGTGCAACGAATTCAATAAACATTGTTTCATGTATAAACTGTGTTCGTTTCAAATTAAAATAGAGTGCCCCCTTAGTTAGTAAATTTCTCTATACTGGAGCCCGAAAGTTTATATATACCCTGGTTGTTAGCGTTACATTTATAACGAACAACATAATTGAAATTAAACTGTGTACTGTGAACTTATATTGATAAAATTGTTGCAAGTACTTATATACTATTTAAAAATGAGTGTTGTAGAACAAAACCCTGCTGGAAATTTTTCTCGGGTAATTATGGTTCAGCATTTTGCGCCATTCGAAGCCACATTCAATGGCGGCCCCTCAAGCCAATTCCTAAAGAAAATTGAGCATTACTTTCAGCAACAATGCACCCCAGAGGGGGATAAACTTAAAATTGCTCTAGCCGCTTTAAGAGGTAGTGCATATCAGTGGTACACGTGTATGAAAAGCAGTAATCTGATTTTTGACTATTTGTCATTAAAGGAACAATTTCTTAGCGTTTTTCCAAATACCTATAATCGAAGTGAAATTGAAGCGGAAATTTATTCGTTAAAGCAACGTGAAGGTCAGTCTGCGTTAGATTTTGCTATGGAAAAGATTTCCAAGTGTGAGGAATATTTAGAAGGGATGACGGAAGCGGTAATCTTAAAAATAGTTATCCAACGTTTGAAGCCAAGTGTTCAAGATTTTTTAGATAATCAAACAATTACAAGCAAGGTTACCCTCCTTCAAGCTTTAGCTAAACATGACAATAGGCATTTCTTCGCTAAGCCCTACCGTCATTCAGGTACGAGAAGTTTTATAGAACCGCGCCAAAATTTTTCGCGAGTTTCAAACCAGCAGCGTAAGCAGTACCGCAGGCAAAATAATAGAAGCGCACGGCGTTATAATGAAATTAGTGCACTTAAAGTAAATAATATGCAAGCACCTTACTTGCACTGGCAAGTTGATTCACATGATATGGTTCAACCTGTTGAAACTGTGTGGTCAAATGTATTATTTTGTCCGAGCAGTAATCATTATTTTGAGAATAGTGAATGTCAGGGTATTTTTGTGGCTTATAAAGAAAGTGAGTCTAGCTGGAATAATGCGGTAATTCCAGTACAAATTTCTGAAAATAGTGCCTATACTAATGCTAGTGGTTTAGAAAATAAATCATCTGACACTTCTATTAATGCTATACCTGATATTATTGATGCTATACCTGATATTTTAGATGATATTCACACATCTGTTATTGAAGGAAATTTAGTAGATGACGAAGTATGCGTTACGGAAGTTAGTGAATACTTATTAGTTGACGACAATAAAAATTCTTTAAACGATAGTAGGAACTCGCTAGGTAATAATGATATTATTTCAAGTCCCCAGCCGAATGGGGATTGTGTAGGCCAGGTTGATAATATGGTTTTAAATAAAGTACATGAAAACCAGACTGAGAATCAGGATGAAAAGTTGACGCAAAGTTATCCTGTAAGTAGTTTAGCTGATGCTTCGGAAGTTATAGACGTAGTTTACGTTAAAACGCACCAGTACGAAAAGCTTAATCTTCCTAAAACTGAAGCAGTGTTAACGAATATAAATGATAACGATTCTGATGTCGCAAGTTTCAAAGAGACTTTTTCGTCAAAAGAGGATAAAACTAAAGTTAAGGGGGATAAAAAACGTGAAAAAGCGCCTTCAGGTTCCAGCATTAAAACTGCTAATACTGAAGTAATTAAGGCGGTAAACAAGAAGTCGTATAAGCACAAATACGAAAAACAGAGTCAGGTTGTTGAAAAACATGACACAAGCATCGAGATAGAGCCAGTAACTAAACACGTTGGTGCGGCGTATAAATTTGACAAAATAGAATCTGCATTAAAATCTAATGCATATACTCTAAAAAGTACGGAGAAAAGTAAAGTGTGCACTACAAAACCTCCATCTAAGGATGAACGTGGCACACATAAGGTACACAAGGTTATCAAAAGGAAGAATGAGAATTTTAAAGCTCCTTTGCATAAGTACAGGAAACGCAAGATATCAGCCGCCCAGCAAGGTTGGCCTCCTCCCAAGAGACCTCCTGTCCATCGTCAAGCCGGACCAGCGCCTCAGGACCAACGACCTGCTGCTCGAAGGATGCCCACACGGTCAACGAACCCCTTTACTAGGACTGCGACCATCAAGAGAGGTTCCACGGATTGGACAAACTGGTGCAGGGAAGTTGCTGCATTCATGAGGAACAAGTCTTGTATCAACTTTCTTATTCTAACTCCCACCCTTTAATAAAACCGAACCAAATTGGTTTGAAATTCCCCATTGTATATACTGTGTAAACATTTTGAGGGGAAGGGGTGAGCCACTGAAAAAAAAACGGCATACTGTTGTTTTATAAATTTTTGAAGGGGACATGTAGTGACTAGAACAAAAATACATACTGTATAATATAATAATTAACTAACTGACATACTAACTTCACAAATCATAACACATGTGCATTATGATTGGGGAAGAGCAGATACAAACAGTCAAGAAATGTCATGCTGTGCAATTGTGTTGACACTTTTAATTAAAATAGACATTTTAGGGCGCAGTTGGTCAGCACAGTATCCGCAACTCTGCAAATCCACTGTTTGATGGTGTCACTTGGACCCTTCGGGGTTAGTTTTGTAAAATGGTAGTGGCGTTTTTCCTTCACACAACGTGTGGAAGGTTTTTTGACTTTGCCACCCATTATGTAAAAAGTCAGACCACCACGCGTTTTCAATTAGTTAACTAAAGCCGTTCAGACCTCAGTTACCTAATTTTTTTTTCCGAGGGAGGCCAGTGTAAGGTATACACAAGATTCGATTCCCAAGAATCGAACTTTTGAGTGAATGAATTAAAGAAGCTGCTTCAGATATGCTAATTTCGGCATACGCGCTTGGTATAAATACCACGCAGCGTCATTAATAAAAAAAGGTGGTTAGGGTTGAAGAAGGTTGTTAAAGTTGATAGATAAGCGATAGGGAGCTACGAGGTATGCAGCTCCAGTACTATCCTGAGCTAGTGCTTAGGGGGCCCGAAGTTTACGTGGCAGAATTGCTGGTTTGACTTACTGTTTGTGAGTATTGAAAATATATTGTTCTTGAAAGCTGTATTTAAATATATTCCGTACAAGTAGTACGTATGCTTATTACTGTAAAAGCAAATTCTATATGTGCAACGAATTCAATAAACATTGTTTCATGTATAAACTGTGTTTGTTTCAAATTCAAATAGAGTGCCACTTCAAATTATATACACCCAAGTCTGGGTAGAAGTGAGCTATAGAAATTCTCTATAATGTCAAAATTCTTCATAAATATTACACGCATTCGCCCGTACTTATAAAATACGTTGAGGAAAAGGGCAACTCAGCCAAATTTTAAAATTTATAAATTCTTATAAATTATAAAATTTTTAGCAATTTCAATATTTTTTAACTAAATATTGTGGCTCAAGTTTAAGGGTTAATACGAGTACATCAATTACTAGTCAAAAACAACATGTGCTAACTCAATGAATTAGGGATAAGTCGTTGATGTTAAAATTAATTTTAAAGTTTATTAATATGTCATTTTATTGGACATTTTTGAACAGAGTGAAGATGCCATTAAATTTGCTATATATCCGAATTAGATTTAATTGAAATTTTCGTATAATTATGCATAAAAGGTAAGAAAATGCACATTAATGAGAATTTCATGTTAGTTTGCTTATTCTTAAGTTGTTTTTTTTCCATGAAGTTATTCGGCAGGACTATTACAAAAACTGTATCTCCGAAGCAGAGATACTTCAAATAATGTCAAAATTCTTCATAAATATTACACGCATTCGCCCGTACTTATAAAATACGTTGGAGAGAATGGCAAATCAGCCAAATTTTATAATTTATAAATTTTTATAAACTATAAAATTTTCAGTAATTTCAAAATTTTCTAACTAAATATTATGGCTCAACTTTAAGGGCTAATACGTGTACATCAGTTACTAGTCAAAAACACCATGTGCTAACACAATGAATTAGGGATAAGTCGTTGAGGTTAAAATTAATTTTAAAGTTTATTAATACTTCACTTTATTTGGAATCTTTGAACAGAACGAAAATACCATTAAATTTGCTATATAACTGAATTAGATTTAATTGACATTTTCGTATAATTATGCTTAAAATGTAAGAAAATGCACATAAATGAGAATTTCATGTTAGTTTGTTTATTTTTAAGTTTTGTATTTTCATGAAGTTATACATCGGGATTATTACACAAACTGTATCTCCGAAGCAGAGATACTTCAAATAATGTCAAAATTTTTCATAAATTTTGCACGCATTCACCTGCTCTTATAAAATACGTTGGGAAAAATGGCAAATCACTCAAAATATTCACATCACCCATGCATTGTAATTCACAGGAAAATTACTTCTCAAAAGAAATAAAAACAGTTAATACCTATGAGTTAATTAACACGATTAAACAGTTAATTAAACAGTTAATTAACACGATTGAGCAGAACTCGTTCACTGCCTGATAACGTCTTGGCCTTTTGGCCATCGACCGGTTAATTTGCTCTTTGACTTATCCATTATTTCTGTTAGTTCAAGCAATAAATATGCAAAGTATTGTTTAGTCACAACAATTACAGAATAATTATATAACCTCCTTGTAAGCTGTTAAGGCTGTTGTGTACTAACCCTATTGGATTCACTCACCTCAATGTTAACCTATGGAGAAAATGTTTCCAAGGATAGCCTTCTTGGATTTAAAGATTTTTTTTTAAATTGTGCTCCGTAATAGAGGAAGAAATTTTACACCTTGGGGTACTTTTCGTTTAAAAAATGCAAATAATATTTTAAATTTAAATTATTATCGGATTCACTCACCTCAATATTAACCTATAGCTACATGACATTGTGTCTACTATTTATAGCTACATAAATGCTGATAATCCAATAAAAATGGCATTTTCAGAAAGCCTGAACTTTTCTGAATCTTGCAACAGGATTCATTTTATGAATTTCGTCCACCAACAGAATTTATAAAAGTTTAAAACACACTATACCCCATTTTTCCCCGAATAATTTAAATTTTAAAATATTTACATTTTTTTAAGCGTGTCGCTAGGAAAAAAAACTGTCTTGGACTGGAATACTGAATTTCTTGCTTCGTCTAAGGCATTGTGGACAACAAGATATTTTCCAACTATTTTTCAGCGTTTAAAGTGTAAGCACTTTTCAACTGACTTTAACTTAACTCAAATTTTAACTGGCCATGGAAATTTTCAGAGCCATTTGCTTCGTTTTAATTTGGTGACCAGTGGACTTTGTGCTTGCGGTGATGTTGATGAAGATGTTGAACATTTTCTTTTTCACTGCAAATTACATGCGAGTGCCCGAGCTATATTAAAGGCGGACTTGAAAGTCTTGCTGTCTTGCGAAATTTTGTTTGTAATTTAAATTTTTAATTTTTCTTGTTTTGTGTTTTTCTCTTACTTCTGTAAGCCTCATGTTATACCTTGTGGTGCATGAGGAGATTTCAAATGAAACAATAAAAAAAAAATAATAATTCCTGTACATTAATCTTTAGTAAAGGTCCCCACAAGTTCATCTGTATTTTAATGTAAAGCTATAGCAAATGTCCTAGTTTCAGTAAATAACGGCAACCGGTTGGCTGGACATGACTTTATTACACAGGACATCTTGACATAAAAAAAGCATGTACAACGTCCGATCACATATTTTAAGAAGCAAAATTCGTTTTACTGTCAACTGATATATTGTGTGTTACCATACCAAATTTGAAAGAGATAAATTCAATAGATTTTTAGAAAAGTCTACCCAACTGATAAATAGTATTAAACATTTATCAAGTTTTTAAATTGTTACAATAAACTAAATTTTTAACACAATTCTTCCATTTTACTTTAAATATAAAATATAATGTATGTATTTACTGGTATATAAATATTTTGCATATATCTGTATTCTGCAATTAAATACATGCTCATAAACATTTCACTAAAATCGTTCCATTTTGATTAACAAGATGTTTTGTGTGCCCTTAAGAAAACATCTCATCAGTTTACACGTGACAAAATATATATAAAACACAGTTCCGTAACTGACTGACTGATTGACATATAACGGACAGACCAAACTGCTTGACCTAAAGGGCTGAAATTTTGCATGGCGATTCTTCTTATAGTGTACGGGTGCACTTAGAAAGATTTTTGAAGAATTCTTCTTAGATTTTTTTAAATTAAATTTTTAAGCTGTTTTGTAACTTTTTTTGAGTTTGCATGTAAAATAATAACTTGAGGATTATAAAATTTATATCACGAGAAATATGATAAAAATTCCTTTAAAATGAAATCTTTTTCGAATCTTTACCTCCATTTTCTGATTTTTAAAGATTAATTTTTATAATTTAATTTATTAAATGCTGATCACGTGATTTCTTTTTCAGGTACTTTAAATTAAGGTATCGTCACGTGCATAACAACGAAATAGACAAAAAAAAAATTTCTTGCTAATGCGGCAGACGATTGGACATTATCCAAAAAATATTAAAATACAGTAAAAGATATGTTCCTCAAACTGTACTATATTCTTTAGTATGTTCTATTAGATTTAATTTGAATATTTTCTTCTACATTATTTTGTCTATAAAAATATCTCTTACGATTTTTTTATAAATATATTTTTTTGTTTTCTGACATCAATTGCATACATTGATCGTTGCATTTATTATATATATATATATATATATATATATATATATTTGGCATTAATTGCATACATTAACCGTTGTATTTAATTTGAATGTACTCAGTAGCGAAGTGCAAGTTTTCAGCTAGTGTTAATATAAACCAGAAGTTCCAGACATACTTAAATGTCAACTACTAATTTTGATTTAGTATCACCCCTTATTTTAGGCGTATTTTCGTGGGAAAAGTGCATCCTATACGCCGGTAAATACGTTACATAGGTGGATTGAAAGTTTGAATTTTATTGGCACAAAATCTCTTTTCACCGTGATCACTCTCTTTTCCTACACATAAAATATTATTATTTTTAGAGATATATAAAAAGCATTCATTGAAGATTTAGAATTTCACTATTATTCTATGGCTTAGGTAGTAGATATGGCTTAGGTAGTAATAGTTTCCAACTATTTTTCAGCGTTTAAAGTGTAAGCACTTTTCAACTGACTTTAACTTAACTCAAATTTTAACTGGCCATGGAAATTTTAAGAGTCATTTGCTTCGTTTTAATTTGGTGACCAGTGGACTTTGTGCTTGCGGTGATGTTGATGAAGATGTTGAACATTATTTTGTCTATAAAATATCCGTTACGTAGAGTAGATAGGAAAAATTTTCATCAACATGCTAGAACAAATTGAAAGATCCGCTTTATTTATATTAAACAATTTACAAATACAAAAAATAAAAAAAAACTTCTTGCTATTCATTTCTCTTTTTTTTTCACCAAGGCTGCATTGTTATTACTTTGACAAATTTGCGTTTCTGCCTTTTTCAAGTTTCCCCGAAATTTCCAATAAAACAAGTAATGCAGCAATGTCTTGCCGATGTTTAAGAGAGGAAGAAAAAGTACTGAATTTAATCAATGACACACATTTCCGTTTTTAAAATCCCAAACACACTTTTTTTATAGTCAGTATTTTATATCTTTTTAACATTTTAGAAACCATCTCACACGCCGTTTTTCTATAGAAAAAACTGAAATGTTTCATATGACTTGCGCCTAATATATGGCATCAGTTTCCGCTTCGATTGAGCCCACAAGAAAACAAACCATTCAATACATTTCCAAAGAAAAACATCCAATTTTTGTTCGCAGGGATAGAAGCGGTATGATTTTCATCGCAATCGAGTTCCAATGTAACAAATGCAATGATAAAATCTTATAGAAAAAAAGTACCAATTTGTGTCTTTTATCTTCCTCTATTGTCCTTTTGTTAGGTGGATTTTCAGCACCTACTACTTTTCCATACACATTTTGAACTTCAAGCATTCAGTCTTATTTCCTATGCTCAAGAGGTGTATCGCAGCAAATCAAAATATAATAATAATTATATATATATATATATATGGGCACTCTTATTCTAGCAAATTTGCATCTCAAGAGTCATTTTCATAACAACATTTAGATATTTTTCATCTTCTTTTTTTTTCCTTCTTTTTTCAGAGCAGATTCAAAATGAATTTTTCCTATCCGGGTCCTTTTTACGATTGTTTCACTCGGAGCAGAATTTTTTTTTTTCATTTTCTAGTTAAGCCTTCTTAAATTTGCATACGAAATATTTCGTTGCAAATTACAATTGAAAATAACATGCATGCAAGATAAAAACGAACTGAGGTAAACTTAGACTTCGCTACAAAAAAAGCATTATAAATAACAGAACGCTTTCGTTCCCTAAGGAGTGTGCCTCCTCTTCTAGCGTATGATTAAAATTGCGGTGGTTACGGGGGTTTTACTCCTGTGTAGCTCCATAATCAAAATAAATACAAATTTTTAAAAATAAATTACTTTTCAGGGCCTTGCACAGTCACCTTGGGTGAAAATATGCTCTTTCAGTACGTCACATTAATATACCGGGTGAGCCAAAAGTTCGTAAAAGCTTTGAAATTCATAAAAAAGGAAGGAATTGTGATAAAGAAGTGTAGTTTCCAAGAAAGGGCTCACAAGGAAGACGGATTTTTTAGCAGCAAAATAAAAATTGAAAAAGTCACTGGTAGAGTTACTGGTCCAGCTTTACGATCACTGCTACTCCCCGTGCACGATTCCACCGCCATATCATTCCTAACGGTTGCCACTGCAGCAATGCGGCCCTCCGCCAACGAGGGTCTTCCACTTCGAGGGCGATCCTACAAATCCTTGTGTATCACGGTCTTTTACTGCAAGACTAGCTGAAAACCCGTACTTCGTTACGGAGTACATTCAAATTAAATACAACGGTCAATGTATGCAATTAATGCCAAATATATATATATATATATATATATATATATATATATATATATATATATATATATTTATTTATTTATTTATTTATTTATTTATTTATTTATAATAAATACAACGATCAATGTATGCAATTGATGTAAAAAAAACGGAAAAATATATTTATAAAAAAATCATAACGGATATTTTTATAGACAAAATAATGTAGAAGAAAATATTCTAATTAAATCTAATAGAACATACTAAAGAATATAGTACAGTTAATGTAGTACAGTTTGAGGAACATTTCTTTTATTGTATGTTAATATTTTTTTGGATAATGTCCAATCGCCTGCCGCATTAGCAAGAAAAAATTTTTTTTGCCTATTTCGTTGTTATGCACGTGACGCAAAATTAAAAGAAAAGAAACCACGTGATCAGCTTTCATAAATTAAATTCTAAAAATTAATCTTTAAAAATTCACCAAAAATCAGAAAATGGAGGTAAAGATTCGAAAAAGATTTCATTGTAAAGGAATTTCTAGGATCTTTCTAGTGATATAAATTTTATATTATTATTTTAAATGCAAACTTTAAAGAATGTCATAAAAACAGCTTAAAAATTTAATTTTTTAAAAATCTAAGAAGAATTTTTCAAAAATCTTTCTTAGTGCATCCCTACACTATAAGATGAATCGCCATGCAAAATTTTAGCCCTTCAGGTCAGCGGTTTGGTCTGTGCGTTATCTGTCAGTCAGTCAGTCAGTTACGGAACTGTTTTATATATATAGATTGTTTCTTTAAGGATGCGGGAATTGGTTTCTTTAATTTTTGAAGCACGATTTTATTGAATGAATGTCGGAATGGACGGAGGAGGGGACCGCCTTGAATTTGTGTTGGACCGTTAAATTGAAGCCATTTTAAACTTACTTTGCAATTATATCATATTTTTTGATCGAATATTTTCTCACGTATCACGTTATGCAAAATTTCAGCCCTTTAGGTCCAGCGGTTTGGTATGTGCGTTATCTGTCAGTCAAGCAGTCAGTTACGGAACTGTTTTATATATATAGATTGATTTGCATAATTCTGCTGAATCTTTCGCATTTCAGTGCCATCTACCGGTGACTTTATAACTTTTAAACTTTTTTTAAAAAATTGAAACTTTTTTGGCTGCTAAAAAAATCCGACTTCCTTGTGAGCCCTCTCACAGAAGAAACCGCACTTTATCATGATTTCTACCTTTTTTATTAATTTTTACCATGTTTTTATTAACTCGCTTTCTTGTTTGTTTGTGTGTGTGTGTGTGTGTTTGTCCGATACAAATCTTAAAATCGATTTTTAACTAACTACCCGACTAGCTAGACATTTGAAACTTTTAGAATAGCTCAGAACACGATGACAATGCATTATTTTAATACTTTTAGCCATCTCTAAGCAGTTTTGAATTCATTTTCAGTTAATTTTGTTTTGTAAACTGGTGCAGCCATCTATCCGCCGGGACAGGAAACGAAAAGTTAAACGCAAGTTAACTTACAACTAACTTCATTTTCTTTCAAGTTGATGGGATAATTCATCAAAAAATTTTAAAAAGTATTTATTAATACATAGAATTGTCAAGTTTATATGATCCAACAGAAAATTTAAAAACATGGTATATAAAAAGATCTTTCTATCTTGTAATTATTGAAGTTTTAACGAACTTTTGGCTCACCCTATACTTGATCAAGTAAAAAGAAAAAGTTGTACATGTTTTTCGTGTTTATAAGAGTGAGCGAAACGCAAATAAGTTACAAATGCTTTGCAAAGTAATTTTAAAATTTACCTTTCCGTTGGCTCCACAAACATGTACCTTGCGTAAAAATATATTTCATCTGTATCCACCCAGTTAATCAAACAAAACTTTTTCTGTACATGTGTTCATATTGAAGTACAGTAACCACCGCTTATAGTGATCAGTGGTTATAAGAATCAACCGTTTATAAGAATCAATATCGCGAAAACAAAAGCAAATGTATTATTTCCATGTTAAAATTTTCGCTTTAAAGAATCAATTCACCGGTTTTAAGAATCAGTTTACACTCTTCGCTTTCTCTTCATTTTTCCAAAAAAGCCCCTTAAACCTTCAAAAGGCACGAAGTTCTTTCTTTTTTTAAAAAAGAAATATTGATAAGATGGGATGGAATATAGTCATAAAATTCATCCCTTTCTTTGTTAGACATAACATAATAGTTTCCCCTCAAAAACTTTAGCACAACACTGTCCTATTAGCTTGACCCGGGGGCATCTTTACCCGTCCGGGTCCGATTTTACTTTTCTCCACTAACAAACAAAAATAGGGAGTCTTTTTCCCCACCTCCCACATCCTGGCTGCGGCTTCCTGGATCCTAAAGCACTTATATCTTCGGCGAAGTGTCCACTGTCATTTAGGCAAACGTGACATTAGTAGATTCAGCACGTTATCAAACCGCGAAACGTAAGCTAGAAGGTGAATCTTCGTCTGAGACTATTAGTATTGAAAGAGGTATAAACAGCCTCCTGAAAACTTCATTACATCAAACTACCATAGAAAACTTTTTCTTGCTCCCTTCCTGCAGTTGAAATGTTAAAACTGTTAAGCAGGTATGTTGTAGCAAATATTGGATTTTTTCTTCTCTTACTATAATCATGTGTATCTATTTATAGGTCCAGAAATTAAGTTGTATTTTAAAATAAAAAAAATAATTTTAATGAAAGATAATTAACGTAAATTAAATAGTATTTTATGATAAATTATCTCATATATGTTTATATAGGTGTGTGTGTGCTTGTCAAAAACCTAAATTTCGGCTATAAGAATCAAAAACAGTAATAACAAACGTGATTCTTATATGCGGAAATCACTGTATTTAGAGAAACCCAAATAAAATACAGTCATACCCCGGTACTCGTAACTTTTCGACAAGACCAAAAGAAAAAAAAAAAGCTTCGATACTCGAAAGTTTGCTCATCGCTGAAGTGTTTTCTAAGTACGTTGGATTGCAAACTTTTTTTCAAAAGTATCACCCTGTCAAAACTCTAGCAAGTCGAAATATTATTCTTAACATAATAAATATTAAACAATATCTCACTTCAGAAACATTTTAAAACGTATGCCGAAGCTAGCTTCTCTTGATAGGCTTGCACTGAAACTCTTCAAATCCCAGTCTACAACAGGGATCGGAGGTGTTAAAAGACAGAAAAAGAAACTATCCATGTGCAAGCGCCTGATGTTTTATTGGAAGGAGACTCCCCTTCCAAACAACAACTCCTCTACTTCGCCAATATTCCATTAGGCCATCAATTTCTTCCAGTACAGGTTGAGTGATGATAAATTTTACAGTGGAGCCTCGATATATCGAACCTCAAGGGGAACGAAAAAACTTTGAATTATCGTTGGTCTCGTCATCAGGGAGCTGTTTAGGCTCCCTGATGACGAGACCTGTCGGTTACCTCTATGTCTTATTATGATTCAGTTCCGGCACTTATACAGAATCTTGCCTCTAGTGCGTGGATGCCCTGAGTGCTTGATCTCTGTTTGTTTTTTGTCTATATTCTTCTAGTTTTTATCTAACTCTGTTGGATTATTTATTTTTAGTTATATTCGATATATAGAGGTTCACACTAAAATAATTGTATACTCACTGAATAACAAACTGAGTTTCGTCTAAATGCTATTGATTTTATCAAAACAACTTCGATATATAGAGGTTTTTCAATAAAAACTTCAATATATAGAGATGCCAAGCCAAGCCAAGCAAACTAAAATTTCGAAATATCGAGGTCTTCCTGACCAGTCCTTCGATATGTAGAGGTAAAAATAACATGGAAGTGTTACGCAGGTTCAAGGGGAATGGAGAAACTTCGGTTTATCAAGGTATTCGATTATATCGAGGTTCCACTATATTTTATTTTATCTAATTATTGTTTTTAATTATGTCTATCTAGTTTAAAGACTCTATATAATAGAACAACCCCTTCAATTTATACATTTCCCAGTGAAATGAGAAATTTCTGGTTTTTAGGAACGAATTTATTCAATTTACATTAGTCCTTATGGGGAAAATGCATTCGGTTTTCGTCGTGCTCTCTGACCCAATTAAAGACAGAGGTGCCACTGTACGAATATTTGCAATCTTTCTTTTTAAATTGTGTTGTTCAAAAAAATTTTAAGTAAAAATATACTTTGTCAGCATTTATATTACAGCTATGCTTTTTAACAGTATTATATCGTAGAGGTACAATATCGGGGTTGTATAAAAGAACAACCCCCGTCAATTTATACATTGCCCAGTGAAATGAGAAATTTCTGGTTTTCAGGAACGAATTTATTCAATTTTCAAAACTCCTTATGGGGAAAATGCATTCGGTGATCGTCGTGCCCTCTCACCCAATTAACGACAGAGGTACCACTGTACGAATATTTGCAATCTATCTTTTTAAAATGTGTTGTTCAAAAAAAATTTGAAGTAAAAATATACTTTGTCAGCATTTATATTACAGCTATGCTTTTGATACACTAACTTTTTAAAGTGTATGTTTCCGTGGTCAACAATTTTCAGATACAAATAAAATATAAATATATTTGGCACGTCACTGAAATTTTCATTTTCAGTGATACAGTAAAACTTTGTTTATCGGGATTAACTGGGACCATAAGCAATCCGGATAATCGAAAATCCGGTTAATATGGGTAATAAGCAAAACAAAATCCTTAACTAAGCAGACTTACCGTTTATTACGATAAAAAAGTATGTTTTGTCTCAAAATTACATAGTATTGTTTACAAAACATTAAAAAATGTAAAAATAACTTTTCACATCATTTCTTAACAAAGAATTGGTAAGTCTAGCAAAGCTTTCTTAAACTCGGCAGAAAGCATTTTATTACCATAATTTATTGTACATTCTATGCAGGTAATGTACATTGAATCAAACTAAAAAGCGAATATTTGGCGTACTGGTAGTTCTTGCTATCATAGTTAAAAATTATTATCTAATGTGAACATTAAATAAAAAATAACGTCAACAAATCTGATCCGGAGATCCAGGTCAACGAGGGACGGATAAACGAGGTTTTACTGTACCTTAAGGGGGCACAGGACCTTGTAGCTTAACGAAATGACTATAAATATGACTCTAATTCTAACCACAAAAATTCAAATAATATTAGAAAAAGAAATTTTCTTTCTTTATACATATAAAGTACATAGCTTTAAATATGTCACATATAAAAATGTAAATTATAAATCTATAAATAATTTTCAAATTAGCAGTTTAGAATTTTATATCATTAACTGCTAATTTGAGTTTGCGTGCAGCATTTCTTTTAAACTATCAATAGGAAACTGTTAAAACTACACTCATATGTATATTTCGTGGTACTCTATATTTCAAAACCAGAAAAAGGTGCAATTCTGGAATACTTTTTTTATTTGGGAAAATTATGCAAATAATTGTGATAATTTTTAAATTTTTCCAATTTTATGCTCAATTTTTAATTTAAATAATATTTATTACAATTTATTTTGTTTTACATTACAGGTAAATACATAGCAAGTGTATTCTGACCATTAATTTTTTTTTGTAAGCATAGATCTGAATTTTATGATATTCGCAGCACTTTATGATTTTTAATCGTCAGTTAATCATATAAAATTCTAAACTGCTAATTTGAAAATTATTTATAGATTTATAATTTCCATTTTTATATATGACCTATTTAAAGATGCGTACTTTATATGCATAAAGAAAGAAAATTTCTTTTTCTAATATTATTTGAGTTTTTGTGGTTAGAATTGTACCATATTTACAGTCATTTCGTGGAGCGTCAAGGCCCCCTTAAAGCAGTGATGCGCAAACTGTGTGTCACTACCCATGGGGGGTCACGAAAAAAAATTGAAGAGGTCGCAGAGAGTCTGGAGTAAATTTAAATCATATGTAATTATTTAATTAAAAATTTTGCTTTACATTTCCTATAATTACGCATTTTTAATATTTTTATTTATATTTTTTGTACGTTAAAATATACGATATGATACTGTTAAAAAGGTGTCAATGAAGTTTAGAATTTTCAATGTTTTAAAGGGAATCTTTGAATTTTGGAATCCCGCTCTTTAGTAACTTTAATTTCTGTTAATTTTAACCTAAATGAAATACAGATACATATTATTACTTAAATACGGTAAAACCTCGTTTATCCGGATCTCCGAATAATCCTTAACTAAGCAGATTTGTAGACATTATTTTTATTTAACGTTCACATTAGATAACTCTTAACTACGATAGCAAGAACGTCACTACAAGTACGCCAAATATTTGCTTTTTAGTTTGATTCAATGTACAGTTCCTGCATAGATAGTACAATGAATTATGGTAATAAAATGTTTTTTGTTGAGTTTCAGAAAGCTTTACTAGACTTACCAATTCTTTGTTATGAAATGATGTGAAAAGTTATTTTTACATTTTTAATGTCTTGTAAACAATACTACAGGGTGATTTTTTACCATGTTTTTATTGACTTGCTTTCTTGTTTGTGTGTTCGTGTGTTTGTCAAGTACAAATCTTGCAATCGATTTTTAACTAACCTCCCGACTGGATAAACATTTGAAACTTTTAGAATAGCTCAGAACACGATAACAATGCATTTTTAATACTTTTAGCCATCTTTAAGCAAAATTAAATTAATTTTCAGTTATTTTCAGTTAATTTTGTTTTGTAGACTGGTGCATTGGTGCACTGGTCTATTGGTCATCTATCATCTGTCGACTACATAGTCGTGAATTTGTATTTTGATGTTTTACTTGCCTTTTATGCAAATTCTCGGGAGCGCCGACAACAAAAGCGCCATACCTTCCCCTATCGGCGACTTTTGGAACTATTTTTTTTTTTTTCACGGAAACTCTTTCCCGTGTCGTCTTTAGTCCCTCTATCAACTTTGGTGGAATTCCGGCTGATAGATCGCGCTACAGATGGCTCTGAGTAGTGTCAGTTTTAAAAAATATCACTTTGTGTTTAATTTTGTTACAAAACATAGTTTTTTATCGCAATAAATGGTAAGTCTGCTTAGTTAAGGATTTTGTTTTGCTTATTACCCATATTAACCGGATTTTCGATTATCCGGATTGCCTATGGTCCCAGTTAGTCCGGATGAACGAGATTTTACTGTACGAAGTTTTAGTCACATTTGATTTGCCAAATACAAGCGCAGATGGTAAGTACGGCATTTTTCACTATCATTGTGCAAAATAAATACTCGTATAAACCCAAAATCTACAGTTCATTGATTTTTTTAAAAGTTTGCAAAAGTTTGCTTTTTTGTTTGTTAACATTTTCCTAATTTAAAAAAAACTGCTACTATCAAAAAATTTTAGAAGGATCGGGTGATTTTTTAAATTTAAGATAGTACATCGCGGTCAAAAAAAATTGCGAAATACTGGCTTAAACAACTGTCTTGCGTAAAAGTACATTTTTTATCTATATTTACGCAATTGTAAAGCTTTCGTAATTTAAAAAAGTGGAGAAGCCCAAATAAGTCACAAATACTTACTGAGTTTTGTTGAAGTTTGTCTCTTCAGGGTTCAAGCAAATCATCCTGCGCAGAAATATAACTCGCTTGCGTTTACGTTATTAGAAATTACCTACCCATCATAATAATGTAACTCATCCTTTTATTTCAGAATTTAACCATACCAGATTCGAATGTGATTTAAATACGTGAGGACATATTTAGTATTTGCCTCTAAATACGTCCTTACGTATTTAAATGCAAATATTTACTAGTTGAGTAAAAATTAACTCAGTCTGAAATGAGTTACATAATTAGAAAGTACCTACCCGTTCATAATAATTTAACTCATCCTTTTATTTCAGAATTTAACAATTTACGAACCAAACCAACTTCCAATGCGATTTAAATACGCGAGGACCATATTTAATATTTGCCTTTAAATACGTTCTTACGTATTTAAAGGCAAATATTTACTAGTTGAGTAAAAATTAACTTTTTCTGAAATGACTTACATAATTAGAAAGTACCTTCCCGTTCAAAATAATTTAATTCAACCTTTTATTTCAGAATTTAACAATTTACGAACCAAACCAGATTCGAATGCGATTTAAATACGCGAGGACCATATTTAATATTTGCCTTTAAATACGGTCTTACGTATTTAAAGGCAAATATTTACTAGTTGAGTAAAAATTAACTTTTTCTGAAATGATTTACATTATTAGAATGTACCTTCCGGTTCAAAATAATTTAACTCAATCTTTTATTTCAGAATTCAACAATTTATGAACCAAAACAGATTCGAACACTATTTAAATACGTAAGAACTTATTTAATATTTGCCTTTAAATACGCCCTTACGTATTTAAAGGAAAATATTTACTAGTGGAGTAAAAATTAACTTTGTCTGAAGTGTTAAAGGTGTACCACTGATAGTGTTGAAGATATGAATTATTAATTTGCAAAAGAGAACTAAAAAGTAGAAACAGCTTTTACAAATGTAAAATAAAATATTTCGTGCTTGGTTTCGAAAAAGATTTTTGGTTCAAAACAATTGAATTGTGATTCTAAATTAAATAACACCATATCAAAATATAGTTAAGCCTCAATTAATCGTTAAAAAGTATATCCTCATTACTTAAAAACAATATTAAAAAAACACATATTTTTTATATATTTTAGAGCATACTTACCCTTCACAAAATAATGACGCACAAGAGTATATAAATTTAGGTCCAGTGGGTTACAAATATATTTTAAGGACTTTGCCTTAAATAAAAGACTGCCAGCCTTTTTGTATTTTATGCTTTAATTGGATTTCTCGACTAAATACAAGCTATTTACAATATATGTAAAAAAATCAAATTCGTGAGTTCACGGCATCGACAAGAAAGGTCAGACTTGAGTTGTCGCTGTACTCATTTAAGTCTTTCTAGGCCCGGCAGTAACTCCTTGTCTCCATCGTCACTCTGACTAACTTCATCTCAGAATCTCTGAAACCGCTTTCGGCGACTTTATATACCTCCGCTGAATGTTCTCGAAAGGTCTGGAAAACACCGCCTTTCTTTATTGAATCACATTACTAGACGACGAGACGCCTCCAGTGGGCAACTGCCATTTTGTAGCTGGTTTACTGTTCCGCGAGTTGTCGGTAGCACTTCCGGTCTTTATGTCGCCAGGTGGCAGTCTGTCAGCAGTCTGTCTAAATCAATTATATGCACAAACTTCGTGTTGGCTGGTCTTCCCGGAATTTCCACGCACAAAATATTCGCTATTGTACGAGAGGCGTTACAATATCATATACGTTATGTGAAAATCTCATCAAAAGCAACCAGAATATATTAAGCTATGATATTCGCCGTGTTAAAATTTGATGTTTCGGGGAATTTTGCATTAAAGCTTTTTTCATTCTAAGAGTTGTAAATTTATGCATGTTTTTTGGTCATATATCGACTGTTACAGGAATTTTCTCAGGAATCCGTAGAAAAAAATTCTTACTTTTTTTTTTCTTTTTTTTTTTCTTTTGCCAGATTTGTGGTAATGCTTGCCCTCAGGAATAAATAACTTCAACATATTTTTTGTTTGAAAAATTCTATTATTTATATATATATATATATATATATATATATATATATATATATATATATATATATATATATATATATATATATATATATATATACTAACTGAAAACCCGCACTTCGCTACGGAGTACATTCAAATTAAATTCAACGGTCAATGTATGTAATTAATACCAAATACATATATAAATATATTTATAATAAATACAACGATCAATGCATGCAATTGATGAAAAAAAACGGAAAAATATATTTATAAAAAAATCATAACGGATATTTTTATAGACAAAATAATGTAGAAGAAAATATTCAAATTAAATCTAATAGAACATACTAAAGAATGTAGTAACAGTTAATATAGTACAGCTTGAGGAATATATTTTTTACTGTATTTTAATATTTTTTTGGATAATGTCCAATCGTCTGCCGCATTAGCAAGAAAAAAAATATTTTTTTGCCTATTTCGTTATCATGCGCGTGACGATAAATTAATTTAAAGTACCAGAAAAAGAAATCACGTGACCAGCGTTTAATAAATTAATTTCTAAAAATTAATCTTTAAAAATTCACCAAAAATCAGAAAATGGAGGTAAAGATTAGAAAAAGATTTCATTTTAAAGAAATTTTTATAATCTTTCTCGTGATATAAATTTTATAACCCTCAAATTGTTATTTTAAATGCAAACTTAAAAAAAGTTACTAAAACAGCTTAAAAATTTAATTTTAAAAAATCCAAGAAGAATTTTTAAAAAATCTTTCTTAGTGCAACCCTACACTATAAGAAGAATCGCCGTGCAAAATTTCAGCCCTTTAGGTCCAGCGGTTTGGTCTGTGCGTTGTATGTCAATCAGTTACGGAACTGTTATATATATATATATATATATATATATATATATATATATATATGTGTGTGTGTGTGTGTGTGTGTGTGTGTGTGTGTGTGTGTGTGTGTGTGTGTGTGTGTGTGTGTAAGTAAGTAATGCGCTGTACATCACGTCGAGGAGGAGATGATTCCCACTGCAAGAACGGCACATCGAGGGGATTCAAGAACTCCGGTAGTCGTGGACGCTGCGAAACACTCGAGGCGAGGCATTGAAGGGACGCACGAGCGAGCGGTATCCATTAAATTTATTTATTCAAAAAACTCGACGATATTATTCAGAAGACATTCAGCAAAGTACAGGTACAAATAAACTAGCCCGGACTTAGTATCGCTGGACAGTACATTGTTTGGACGAACATGGACGGACAGTGGAGACGCGCGGAGATAACAGAAAGCGAAACTAGGACGACGCCAGTACAAGACATAGAGCAGACAGGAAAAAGAACGCCGAAAATCCTTTGCAGAAGCTTATAAAGTGTGAGGGCGTTGACCGCGGAGAAATCTTTTAATTGGCTAGAATTGGGCATCTTACTTGATTACATAAGGGTAGCATGATGTTTTGCATAATGTTCCGAAAGGTGCAACGTGACGAAAACAACACGTGGTGTTGATTCATGTTTAAAATTAACTTTAAGGCGCGTGAACTAAAGGGTAATATGGTTGGTTAGTTGGTCAATTCCGAAGTCGCAGTTAGAAGAAAGGGGCTGTACTTTAGTGAGAGGAAACAAGAATAATTTAAAATATGCATTAGATATATAATGGTGGGGTGTTATTATCCCGCGCGCACACACACAGATATATATATATATATATATATATACATATATATATATATATATATATATATATATATATATATATATATATATATATATATATATATATATATATATATATATATATATATAAGGTTTAAGAAAGCTTCCCTCAATAAGTGAGCAGAATCAGTTTTTATTAAATCTTCTTCAGCTCAAGAAATGTCTGATCTTAATATACTTAACAGCCACTGCTAATTTTACTTCTAATAACTGTGTATTTGTAATTTCTGCTGCTAAGACGTCATGTTTTAGAGTCCCCAATAGTGTCATAATAACAATTCTCTGTACTTTTTTCCTTTTAAAATATTTATAAAATCGAGAAAGACATGGTTATTTCAACTCGTTATTTATTTAGCTTTTGGAGACATATATCCGATAATACCCTCAAAATGCAGAGCTCAAATATTTCCTTTTTCTCTCACCAATTTTCTATAAGAGAAGTGATATGCTTCATATTAATCCTGTTAACAGAAGCCACAGGCTTTAGGTTAAATTACGCCCCTCCCAAAAAAAGGAAATCGATTCTTATTTTTCTCGGGGGTTTCTTTTCTGGGGAAATTCATCTTAATAAGGCAAAGCATGAATATCAGAATTTTGGTCGACATACCAGATAAACTTCTTTTCCAAAACTCTTCGGGTTTCATAGAGCCCTTCTTGCTTCATTAGCGATTGTTGTGTAGGTTCTTTAAACACCATGTTTTCTTCTCCGCCCATCTTACGCTTGATAAATTGAGCGGTATGTTCCATCTATGCATGTGAAGCGCTAGAATTTAGAGTTTAATTTATTTAGCAAGGCTTTTCATCCCGTCAAATTTGCAACCCTAATTCCACATCTACACTGTAATGATGTGATTCCCGAACGGTGTGCCACCGCAATTTAGAAGTACAGTGCATACGCTCTATAAAAATTATCAAATGTTTCAATTGATTTGCTTCAAACCTATGAAAAGATAAGAAAAATGACTATTGCCCTTGGTTTAATCTGATACTTTCCAGAAAAATCAACACAAAGAACACAAATGAATAAATTTCATATGCAACAAATGCAAAATCAAAAGCCAATCAAGTAATTTAATGCTACGCAAATATATTATTAATCACGAAGAAATTGTTTTAAACAAAGTCAAGTAGTAGAAATTGTAAAAACTTACGTTAAGGGGAGTGGTCACTTTTACGTACCTTTAAAAGTATCATTTTTAGACCTATGTTCGATTGTATGTACTACTCATGATTTTTGTTTGATTTACATGAAATTTTTTGTGTAACTGCCTATAATACTGTTTATTATATAAGCAATATTTCAAGGTAATTAAAAAGATATTTTTTATGCATATAAAGTTGATATCTATATATTTAAGTTGTTAAGCCGATTTTTTGGGCAGTTCGTGAGAGAAAACTACTGCATCAATTCAACCGCAATTTCTATTAATGAGCGACAATTTACAGTTAAAAATTGATTTCTGCGCATGCTCAGTGGCATGTTTGAATCTGTCTTTAGAAACTCACTGTTTCTGCGCATGCTCAGTGACGTTTTAATGATAAACGCATTTACTCCGAGAATTCTCTCGATCTCTCTCTGCTATTTTTATTTTTATGATAATTATGTTTGTTAAACATAAGATTAAACTTCATGGAAATTGTTTATATCGCGCTGTTTAATTAGTGATAATTTACAATTTAAAAAGATTGCTTTCTGCGCATGCTCAGTGACATTTTTAAATCTGGCTTTAGATGCTTACTAAGCACGAGGCCGCTTAAACACATTAATTTGTTTCTGCGCATTATTATGATTTTCAACATTAGACAATGATGTTTTGAGTATAATTTGTGTATTAGTACATTTATTTATTATCTAACCGTGATGTTTTGATGGGTACCAACTTGTTTTTTTTTTAAATCGAGCATTTTGCAGTCAACTACTGTGCGCATTTTGTCAAAATAAATTATTAAGGTGCAGTAATAATTGTTTATTATATGTGATTACAATACTTCAGGAAACAAAATCCGCCAACATTTTTTAACCTTAACATATTTTAATTTTTTAAAGAATTTTTTATAAGCTTTTACTCAGTCATTTTTGAAATTTCTAATTAAAAATAGCACGTACTAAAATGCTTTAATATATTTTAGAATAATAATTTTTAATATATTTTTAAATAAAATCAGTGTTACAATAAATGATTTTAGCCCTTAGAAATACACATTACATACAAAGAAAGTGCAGAACCATTTCCTTTAAATTCCGTTCTCTAGAGGAAAAGGAAGGTTGTTTCGATAAATCAATATTAGAACATTCGATCTAACGTTATTAATTCGATTACTTAGAACTCCTTCTGTATTTCCTACTACAGGACGTCTAATTACTATCAAACTCATAAATATATAAGTGGTTAAATAGAGTGATTACTTCATTCATCATATTCATTCTGCTGATTAACATAAAATCGTTTTCAATCTGTGATTATATTGAAAAAAAATTATTGAATTAATTTATAAATAAACACATGCTTTTATCTCTATTTAGACGTATGAATTCTAATTCATTATTTTTATGTTCAAATTTTATCATTTTGAAATCCAACATTATAGAGTAGTTCCTCTCAGAACACATTTTAGCTACTTTATGTCATAAACGTTAATAGACGACATCAGCAGAATAATTGCCCATACTATGGAAATTCTTTTTAATAATGGGCGGGAAGTCACAACTGAAAGCATAGGTCGAATAATCGATGTATGTTTATAAACGAATATGATATTCGGATACTTAAGGTAAAAATGGTGTGAGGTTTTTTTTTTTTTTTTTTTTAAAGCATGGGCCTTAAATATCTCAACAGCATTTCGCAAAATGACACCCTGAATGATCATTGAAAGGAGCGTTATTATAGCTATCCCGTATTTGAAGCTATTTCATTTGACAAGATGATCCTATTTCCTGTTCGCTCCAAACACAATGGTACCCTATGGATCACTTCATAAACTGCAGTTTTAGGCCTAAAAATAAATTTCTTCGGCACTACGTAGCATAGAATATGCGCAGGAAATAATCCTAAATTTTTTAAAAGCGGCATCGAGTACGATTAACAACAACAACAAAGGGGGAAAATGCGTATCCTTTGAGGGTTGAAATTTAGTTGGTAAAGGTAGATTTAATTCTAGGTTCCTGCCATGTTAAAATTTATAATCATCTGGTGAAATTTCGCAGAGTTAAACTCGACAAAATCGATAAAATTTAGCACTAATTCACATACCGTAAAATCATGACTACAATACGCACACGTGTATAATACGCAAGCTTAATCTTGCGCGAAATTTTCGGAAAAAATCAAAATTCAACTACAGAGGCTGTTCACACATTTTTAGACGATTTATATTGTATTCACAAAACTAAATTACATAAAATTCTTGTGTTTTAAATGTTCTATTTGTCATCCCTTATTCTGAACTATCTTTCGACACCGCAATTTCCAGGATAATAATGCCTTTTGAAGTGTCAGAAGAGGTATTCTATCCCATTCCTCCTGAACAGCTTTCCAGAGTCCTGTAAGGGTTTTGGGACGACGTTTGGATAATACAGATTTTAAAAGTCGGAAAGCGCAAAAATCCATAGGTGATACATCGGGAGATTTAGTAGGGATATCAGTGAAGGGTATGGCCTTCATACCAGTTTTTTGTTCCATTTCTTTTAGGAAATTTATAGTGTATTTTGATGTGTGACTGCTAGCTTTGTCCTGATGGAGTCTCACAGATTGATGGCACTGTGGGTAAAGCGATGGTATTTCATTCAGAAAAATTGGCGATAAAATATGTTCCTGATAGTATTTGGAGTTAATCTTGACATTGTTTTCCACTCTCTTTATTTTTAACTTGCGATTATAAGAAAAACCAGCAACAATCATGAATCCCTTAGAAAAACTTTCTTTCGATTCTTTGAACCATGTACTTAAATTTTTTCTCCCCTTTTATGATAATAAATGGCTCTTTTTTTGTTGCAATCATTTAAATACACCCATGATTCATCTATTGTCACAATTGTTTTCCATTTTACTTTGGATAAGTGTTTCTCAGAAATCTGCAGCGTGTCCTGCGTTCAGCGATATGATTTGGAAGAAGACGATGCACATTGCGTTTTTTCGCTTTCTTAAGATATAAATCAACGTTTATCATTTTGTTTACAGTGGACACCGAGCATTTTAATGATTTTGCAACTGTCCTTTGACTAGGGGGATTTTCTTTTAACATTAAACAACGTACCTTTGCAATAGTCGAAGATGTCCGTTTTTTCCTTGGATACTTGTTTGGAATTTTTGTCCCACTTGAAGCTCCAATTTGACGTTTTTTTTTCCTTTCTTGTTGACGATATTACCTATCGACGCTTTAGATATCACAAAACTATGACTCTCACATCGTCTTTGGATAACGGAGTATGCATATTTCTCTTCGGAAAGAGCATAAATGTAGCCTTCGAACCACTGCTTTGTTAAAAACGCCATTTTGAATAAAAACAAAACTTTCAAGCCGCAGACCGATAATTTTGACTTTTAAAAACATAGTACAATTGCAATTATTTCTTTAGCAGCAAACGATTTTTTATTACCTCTTACCAAAATCGTCTATAAAATGTGCAAACAGCCTCTGTATAATACGCACCCATGACTTTTCAATATTTTATTTAAAAATTGCAGATATTTATGAACAGAAATAAAATTTCTAATAAAAAGAAACGAAAGTGTTAAATTCCGTTGAAAAAAACTTAAATTTTTATTCAAAACAAACAATACTGTCGAATTATCAGTCTTAATCACTTTCACTAGAATACAGCTCATCTATTGTTGTTGTGTCCATCTCAAAATTAATGGTGCCGTCACAATATAGATTGCCATCATCATCCTCATTAGATTACACCTGCCCATCCTCCCATACGTAATATGTCACTGCCATCTCACGTTTAACAATCGATATTTTTTCTGCTGCAGTATAGGATCGTCTTGAAGAAATTTTCAGAGAAATAAATAAAATAAAATAATAAATTTTGGCACAGGTAACAACCGAGAAGTATCACTATTTCAAGGGACCTGTTATTAAACGAAAGCGTGTGTGATGCGAACTGTGAATTCCGTTTGTTTAAAAGGAACACCTGCTTAGTAAACGGGTGGATGAATCGCGGAGTGCAGATGCGCGCGCACCCGTTTTGCGACAATGTCTTACAGCTGCTGTACGTTTGTTTATTCAATGTTTAAAACTACTTTTTTTTTGTACGCGAGTATAATACGCACCCTCATTTTGCGGACTAAAATGTGAAAATAATTACAAGATAAAAAGAACTTTTTTATATACCATGTTTTTAAATTTTCTGTTGAATCATATAAACTTGACAATTCTATGTATTAATAAATACTTTTTTAAAAAATTTTTGATGAATTATCCCATCAACTTCAAAGAAAATTAAGTTAATTGGAAGTTAACTTGCATATAACTTTTCGTTCCCGTTCCGGCCAATAGATGGCTGCACCAGTCTACAAAACGTTCCGGCCAATAGATCACTGCACCAGTCTGCAAAACAAAATTAACTGAAAATAACTGGAAATTAATTTAATTCTGCTTAAAGATGGTTAGTATAAAAAAATGCATTGTCATCGTGTTCTGAGCTATCCTAAAAGTTTCAAATGTCTATCTAGTCGGGAAGTTAGTTAAAAATCGATTGCAAGATTTGTACTTGACAAACCCACACACAAACGCACAAACAAGAAGGCAAGTCAATAAAAACATGGTAGTAAAGGTGCGTAATATAGTCAAGATTTTACGGTACTTATATAAGGATACTTGTTAAACCATTTTGTTCAATATATTTTTCAATACAACAGAATGTAAATTATAGTACAGAAGATTATCATACGGTAGGTTTCATTGTAAAACTTTTCACCGTATTAAAATCTAAATATAAACAGTTTATATTTTGCCATATTAAAAATTACTTAAGTAGTTATTGCTAACTGCAATAAAAATGTTAATCTCTCTAACCGTAACTAGTTCAAAAGACAGTAAGGCCACCAGACTTTCATGTTGTGAGTTTTTCGCCTATCAATTGACTTGATGCAAGCGTTATGAAACTTTTCCATATTCACCTCATTTGTAAATTTCTGTAAATTGTTTCCAAAGAAAGTGAATTTCAGATTAAAAGGCTGATAGAGAAAGGGCACTAAGTAGTGTTCGTTGCTTTTAAAATGTTTAGTATTCTTAAAGTAAAAAGCTTATTCTACACAACCAGTATTCCTTTTGCCCTCATAAAAGGGTGACTTAAAAATCTATAAATTTATCATTTCTCAGTATCTCGGCTTGCAACGAGGTACTACCTTCAATATATTCTATCGATTTGCTGAAACAGGGTGCAGAATTCTTTGCAATTTATTTTCCAAACTTCGGATTTAGAATACTTCATCAGAAAAATTTACGAGTTAGTTTCTAAGTTTAGCCGAGAAAAAAACGGATATTGAACGCTTACAACTTTGGCCTAAACCAGTAGTTCTTAACCTTTTTAATAGTCAACACCCCAATGAATCTGAAAATAAGCTCTCGCACCCCCTCGAAAAATGTGTTTTTATTTTTTATTTAGGAAAAGGCATTTAAGGTGACTACCTACGTTCGAAGCCAATTTTTTTTTAAAATCATTTTTAAGGATTTTTTTTAGTCTTTTATGGTAAAATAGCCTTAAAAATTAAAAATAAACAAAATCTTAATTGTAAATGCCATACTTTTTCATAAATTAGTCAATTTGAAGTAATTTTTAATGAAATTTAGTTAAAACGCCTATCTCTCTGCACAAAATTCTAATGCTACTATTTTAATTTCCTTCTCACACATGATACATATGACAGTTATCTTCAAAAGGACCTATCATCTAAGAGAAATTTTAAAATGCAAAAATAATACAGACAATTTTATGTTCCAATATGAAAATTTTCCCCGATTCGTCATTCCTCTCCATATTAAAAACAGCCCCAAATAAAAAATACTGTTTATTACACTTCAATTATTGTACGTCATTTTATTAACAATAGCATCTAAAACATTTCCTGAAAATTTTATCAAATTATATGCATTATTATATGAAATATCACAATAACGGTAGAGATTTACGCTAAAAAACATAATTCTGAGAAAAACGCAATTAAAGTTGTTTGTCACTTCAATTTTGTAGCAGACGATGTTTTTTAAAATAACTATAACTCTGCTTCTAATTGATGTAGAATGAAAATCAAAACGGTTTTGAAAAGAGAAAAGATTCAATTACACGATTCTTGCAAAAAAATAAAATTGACCAAAATAGTCCAAAAATGACATTTTCTACGTAGGCAGTCACCTTAAATAGTCAATAGCTCCAAATAGGTGAATTTTCGACATGCAACTACATTATGTTTCAAATTTTAAAGTCCTAATTTCATAGCGCGCCAACGGTCTGTGTTTTGTGCAATGTTCGTGGTGCCGGAAGACGAAAAGGGGTGAAAAAGCCTATTTCTGGGGAGAAGGGTGTGTGTGTGTGTGTGTGTTTGTTTTTGTTGAAGATTCGGACGAGAGCTCGAGTCATCTACGATCCAAGAGACGCCAAGAATGATCGGCCAGCATAAACCCCAGTGGAGCCAGTTGGAGGTACGCTTATGCAAGAGATAAAATTGCTTTTATGGGCATGGCCAATCTTTTCCTTTCCTTTTTTTCTTTTGTTGCAACGGATAATATTTTTTAAACGATATTTATCTTCTCTGATGTCTTGAAGTATAATTCCATGGAATAAAGTACTCCAGCTCTTCAGTATGTTCCTGTTCTTTCATCGAGTGTGTTTATTACAGCGTCCACAACTACCTGTGTGTGACTACATCTCTTGTACCGTTAAAGTTAAAGTCGTTACACTATATATATATATATATATATATATATATATATATATATATATATATATATATATATATATATATATATATATATATATATATACGTATTATATATACAGGGTATCCATAATTAAAGTCCCACTTTCAAAAGGCTGCAAAAAAAGAACCACTGGTCAGAATGACTTCAAATTTGAACTGATTATACTGGAAGAAAGGGGAAACGATTTGGCATAATAAAAAAAGTTCCAAAATGTATCAATAGATGGCGCTGTAAGCGGTTGGAGCTTTTTTTTTTTTATTATTATGCACAAATCGTTTCCCCCTTCTTCCAGTATATTCAGTTCAAATTTGAAGTCATTCTGACCAGTGGTTCTTTTTTTGCAGTCTTTTGAAAGTGGGACTTTAATTATGGACACCCTGTATATATATAATATATATATTATACATGTATATTATATATATATATATATATATATATATATATATATGCACTCATGGACAAAAAAATTAGCGCACCAAGAAGGAGTCGTCAAAATGAAACGAAACTTTACATACGTAATGACTACTTTGATATAAGTAAATGATAAGAAAATCAAAGAAAAAGGATAATTTATTTCAGAGAAAAAGGCAAAAGAACGGAGGAGTTAATACTCCGTTGGACCCCCTCTAGCGTGAATGCACGATGCGATACGATCGGGCATTGAGTCATACAAGTTCTGTATGATGTCTTGAGACATTTCGTTCCATATTTGCTATAACCTTGCCTCTAGTTCGTTCAAACTCGTGGGATGCCCAACTCGTCGTCCCAAATGGTCCCATATATGCTCGATTGGAGACAAATCTGGGGATCGGGCAGGCCAAGGAAGGGTAGTAACAGTGCGGAGACAGTCTTGTGACACCCTTGCCGTATGAGGCCGAGCATTCTCTTGTTGAAAAATGGCTCCTGGGAGCCGTTGCATGAGTGGCAACACATGTGGTTGCAGGATTTCATGAAAATACCGCTGGGCTGTCATGGTGCCACGGAACAATACTAGGGGTGACCGTGTATTGTAGGCAATGGCACCCCATACCATCACACCAGCTGTGGGAGCGATGTGTCGCTGTACAGCAAAGGCAGGATTGAAGCGTTCACCACGGGCTCTCCACACACGAACACGATTGTCATCACTGCCGAGATTGAATCTGGATTCGTCGCTAAAGACGACCTGGTTCCATTCCGCTGCAGTCCAGTTTCCTCGTGCACGGCAAAACTCCAAACAGAGGCGTCGATGGGTGGGCGTCAAGGGCAGCACACGTAATGGACGCCGCGATACCAACTGTCCTTCAGCCAGGCGCCTTCGTATGGGTCGAGAAGACACAGTGGCCCCTAGTGAAGGTGCTACCTGTGCCTGGATGGCGACCGATGAAGCAGTTGGCTGTACGCGTGCATTTCTTACGATGTGGCGGTTTTCTCGACGACTGGTCTGTTGAGGGCGTCCTGAGCCTGGTCTTCGTGTAAATGACATCTCTCTGGTCCATTGGTCCCAACACCTCCTCACAACACAATCAGAGCGGCCTAATTGACGAGCTACTCGCCTAGCTGACCACCCAGCTTCCATCATCCCGACGATTCTCCCCCTCTCAAACTGCGACAACTGCTTATGTTGTCTTCGAACACGGCGTAATGGCATGTCTATCTCAGCTCTTCCTTTGTAAATGATTCAGCACACTCAAACAAGCTTTGGTTAACTGTTTTATACTCCACAGAGTACGATGTTCAACGCCCTCTACCGGCTATACGTAATGCGCAATCACGCTGCATTTCTAATCATTTGCATATCTCCCCGACATGTACCTTCATTGCAAGTTTCGTTACGATCCCACAATTATTTCTTGGTGCGCTAATTTTTTTGTCCATGAGTGTATATATATATATATATATATATATATATATATATATATATAACAAAATTATCATGTGATCACGGGCCTCCCAATAACGTCTGTATAGAGAACAGGAGGCAGAGCAGGACATGATGTACTTACCGTCCATGCCTTGGAATTGCAAAGAGGGCATATAGGGCTAGAAAAAATTCCCATTCTATTTAAATGCACAGCCTGGTAGTCGTGATGCAAGTGAAAGCTGCCACTGCAATTTCACGTGGGCCAATTAAAAATCCACCCGTAATGAGTTATGACGTCGCAAAACCTCTCTCTAGAAAATACCGACACAAAACAAGGAGAATACAGAGAAGCTGCTCTTTATGATGTTGCTTCTAAATCTATTAGGAATATAGCACTTTCTTTGTGTTTGGGTCATTTTGCTTGAATATAACGAGTACGTGAACCATGGTCTGTAACAATTTCGTAAAAATCACTTCTTTACTTAGACAAGTTACTTCACACAGCAAGGACTTTGCCTTAAATAAAAAGGACTGCCTTTTTGCATTTAATGCTTTAATGGCATTTCTCAACTGAATACAGGCTATTTATATTATATATAAAAGATTAAATTCGTGGGTTCACGGCACCGACGAGAAAGGTCAGACTTGAGCTGTCGCTGCGCTCATTCAAGTCTATCTAATCCCGACAGTATCTCCTTGACAACAGCGTCACTCTAAATAACTTAGTCTCTGAATCACTGACTTTCAACAAGCAAAGAATCCGCGTTCGGCGACTTTATACACCACTGCTGAACGTTCTCGAAATGTCTGGAAAACGCCGCCTTTCTTTATTCAGTTACGTTCCCAGACGACTAGGCGCCCCCAATCGGCAGCTTCCCTTTCGTAGCTGACGAACTGTTCCGCGAGCTGTCGGTAGCACTTCCGGTCTTTATGTTGCGAAGACTGTCTGTCTCCAGACGTCTAAATCAATTAGGTGGACAAACCGCGCGTGGTTTGGTCTTCCCGAAATTTCCACGCACAAAATATGCGCTATTGTACGTCGTTACAACACACAAGGAACAAAAAAAAATTTCAGTCAAAAGTTTTAAAATCGTTGAAATAAATTTGCTTAAAATTAATGTCTATTTATAAAATTTTCGATCTGAATACGAAAATTATACATGAAAATTTTTTTTCAAGTAATGGCTGCCCCATTTTGATAAGCACTAATATGCTCTTTTTGACATGCAATTAAAAAAACTTAATAGCAATTTTCTGACTTTGAGAATACAGTTGGAAAACAGAATATCAAGGAGATTAAAAAAAAAAAGCTTGCCTTTAAATACGGTCATGAACATACTTCATCCTAAATGTTAATTTTGTAGTTCTGACTTTGTCTTTATTAGATTTCGCAATTTTTTTCTTGTTTCATTTCCACAGTATCAGACTATTTACGAAAAGAAAAAAAGTTAGTTCACCCTATAAACTCCTTTTCACTCTATTTCTACTGCCATTTTTCTCGGAGAAGAAAAAAAAATTACTTTCAAAATTATGTTTCTTTTCAGTAACTCCTGTTCTTTATGTTTTTATCTAAAATTGATGGTAACTTTTCTGCTCCAATTTCTTTACTTCGAGGCTCTTAAGTCATCAAAAAAGACAGCATAATGAGACCCTTTTGGAAGTAGAACCACACCCCGTACTCCAATTCCTTATAAAAAGCTGCTTTATAAGCAAATTGGAGGCCGTATATGCATCGTTATATACGACGCCGGAAAAGAAATTTTTTGGCTCAGACTTTAAGAGAAAGTGCAGTGGAACATAGCAGTATCATGAGTATAATTTTCTCGGTGTATTTTTGCTCAAAATTAATCGGGGGAAAATATAGCCTTTCGCACATTTTTTTAAATCCGACTATCTTTGCGTTTTGATCATGGTATTACTATTTTCAATATCCCTCGGTATTATTTTGAATATCATCAGAAGATTAAGTAAAGACTTGATATGCATCATAAAAATGCACAATTTACATCACAACGATTCTGTTGAACGCAACAGAAAGGACACAGTGATTATATGTTTTTACTTAAAAAATAAAATTACCCTCTCTTCGTATTATTTTAAATATCATCATAAGATTAAGTAAAAATTTGACATGCATTATAAAAATGCTCAATTTATATCTTCAATGATTCTATTGAACGTGACAGAAAGCACACAGTGGTTACACATTTTTGCATGAACTGGATATATTGCTAAAAAATATCCCATTCAGGGAAACAATGCAACATATAATATAGAAAATATATTACAAAAAAAAATCTTTTTACATTAGGATTTAAGCATTTTCATACATGAAATAGCCATTAAATTTAGTTCACCGAGAGTTAACATAGTTCGGGTAGTAATAATATGAAGACAATATAACTAACATTAGTAATAATATATATATATATATATATATATATATATATATACGGGGTCTACTGATCTACGGGGTGGCGGTGCCTTATGACCCGATGCGCATTACCAAATCATGGAGGTAAAACAAATCAAGGAAATCTGAATTTAAAAAATCAGAGAACAAACTGACATGCATCATGTTTCATCTTCTTTTTAGATTTGATTTTTGGCTGATTTATTTATTTATTTATTTACTTATTTTGAAGGATTGCCCAGTGCCAGGTTGTGTCAATATTGAAGATCACAAACTTCAAAAACTATCCTCCGTTTAATGATACACTATTGACAAAGAGATATTATCGTCAATCAGTTGAATTCTGGTTTTCTTCAGGCTTTGGTTTCCTGTTTCAAATATCTACATTTTTCTTCTTAAGTGGGAAAGTGTTGCAATTAAACTACAATTCTTAATCCTTTATAATAGTTAAAAAAATTATTTAATTTATTTATTTTTATTACTTTATACATACATACACACACGCATACATACATGTATATATATATATATATATATATATATACACAGAGGCTGTTCACACATTTTTTAGACGATGTATATTGTATTCACAAAACTAAATTACATCAAATTCTTGTGTTTTAAATGTTCTATTTGACATCCCTTATTCTGAACTATCTTTCGACACCGCAATTTCCAGGATAATAATGCTATTTGAAGTGTCAGAAGAGGTATTCTATCCCATTCCTCCTGAACAGCTTTCCAGAGTCCTATAAGGGTTTTGAGACGACGTTTGGATAATGCAGATTTTAAAAGTCCGAAAGCACAAAAATCCATAGGTGATACATCGGGAGATTTAGTAGGGATATCAGTGAAGGGTATGGCCTTGATACCAGTTTTTTGTTCCATTTCTTTTAGGAAATCTACAGTGGATTTTGATGTGTGACTGCTACCTTTGTCCTGATGGAGTCTCACAGATTGATGGCACTGTGGGTAAAGCGATGGTATTTCATTCAGAAAAATTGGCGATAAAATATGTTCCTGATAGTATTTGGAGTTAATCTTGACATTTTTTTCCACTCTCTTTATGTTTTACTTGCCATTATAAGAAAAACCAGCAACAACCATGAATCCCTTAGAAAAACTTTCTTTCGATTCTTTGAACCATGTACTTAAATTTTTTTCTCCCCTTTTATGATAATAAATGGGTCTTTTTTTGTTGCAATCATTTAAATACACCCATAATTGATCTATTGTGACAATTGTTTTCCATTTTTCTTTGGATAAGTGTTTCTCATATAGAATTCTGCAGCGTGTCCTGCGTTCAGCGATATGATTTGGAAGACGACGCTGCACATTGCGTTTTTTTGCTTTCTTAAGATTTAAATCAACGTTTATCATTTTGTTTACAGCGGACACCGAGCATTTTAATGATTTTGCAACTGTCCTTTGACTAGGGGAATATTCTTTTATCATTAAACAACGTACCTTTGCAATAGTCGAAGATGTCCGTTTTTTCCTTGGATACTTGTTTGGAATTTTTGTCCCATTTGAGGCTCCAATTTGACGTTTTTTCCTTTCTTGTTGACGATATTACCTATCGACGCTTTAGATATCACAAAACCATGACTCTCACATCGTTTTTGGATAACCGAGTATGCATATTTCTCTTCGGAAAGAGCATAAATGTAGCCTTCGAACCACTGCTTTGTTAAAAACGCCATTTTGAATAAAAACAAAACTTTCAAGCAGGAGACGATAATTTTGACTTTTAAAAACATAGTGCAATTGCAATTATTTCTTTTGCAGCAAACGATTTTTTATTACCGCTTACCAAAATCGTCTAAAAAATGTGCGAACAGCCTCTGTATATATATATATATAAATAAAGGTTGATGTTTATTAAACTGACACTACTCAGAGCCATCTGGAGCGCGATCTATCGATCGGAAATCCACCAAAACTGATAGAGGGGCTAAGGATGACATGGGAAAGAGTTTCAATGAAGAAAAAAGTTCCAAAAGTGACCAATAGGGGAAGATATGGCGCTGTTGCTGTCGGCGCACCCGAGAATTTGCACAAAACGCAAGTAAAACGTCAAAATGCATATTTACGACTACGTAGTCTACAGCAGCGCCAGTATTTCGGGCTATAAAGATAAGTGGTGAATACCGAAAATGCTGTAATAAGCAGACAAATTAATAACAAAGAAATTTCACCGCAACACCACTTTTTGCAGCAAATTCACTTTTCCCTCCTTCAGTGTAACCAAAGTCCTGGTGGACGACACATTGCATCCTGAACACTAGGCCGAGCGTAATATGTCACCAGGAATGTTCATCACAGTCCGGGATATGTTGTCCTTTAGGGCTGCCAAGTTAGAGACTCCACCAAGACTTATATTAATTTATTTATTTACAAGTTGTTTGCCCTGTTATTACCCGGGTATGTGGGACATCTTGGTTTATTTTTGACATTTTTCTCCCACTCCTCACCCCCCATGCCGATGGGGCTGAACTTAGACTTAAACGGTATCGGGAGTGTCATCCTTCATCTCAACGACAACGCAAACCGATTCGACATTACTCTCGGTCATTTTGAACATTTTGTTTTGCCCTCTAGTAATACCCCCCCCCCTTTTTTGCCGATGGGGGCTGGACTTGCTCTCAAAAGGCATCGGGGTGTTACTATTCATCTCAGCGACCCCGAAAACTATTTATTTGACACTAATATCAATTTTCGATTATTTTTACATGTCCCCCCTTCCCACCCCCACCCATAGGGATGCTAGGGGTGTCTTACCCTCCCCCCCACACACCTCCCTAGTAATTTTTTTCCAGATTGTTAGCCGTATGTGTACCAAGTTTGGTTGAAATGGCACCAGGTGTTCAAGAGTTTATAGAAATTATATGGGTGCGATAGCCCAGTTGGAAAAAGGCCACGGGCCAGTGATCTAAACGTCTCTGGTTTGATGCCCGTCGCTGCAAATCCAACGCCGTGTACACTAATGGTGGCTGGTGCACGGTACATCTGTCGTGGCTGCAATGCCCTTCAAGTTCTAAAATTTACCTGTGGAGATGCAGGGTCAAAAGTTCCGGTCTCGGCCCTTGACTCGGTTCTAAAGTACGGGACCGGCTTGTAGGGGGTAATGCTGGCCACATATACGGTGCCCCCTTAAATAAATGGCCAGCAGTCACGGCTGCAAATGTAATGGATTAAGTTCCAAAATTGCCATAAGCAACAACATATAGAAATTTATTTTAGTAATCAATGTTGTTTTTTATAACATCTAGATGATTTTTTAATGTGAACATGAGTGTTATTTTTTCTAAAGTATTCACTCTAGGTAAAGTGCGACTTCAAGTTGGTTTTAGATCTACACAAGGAATCGGAAATACAGTAGACGCTCGTTAATTCGAACTCGGTTAATTCGAACTTTCGGTTAATTCGAACTAATCCAAAGGCCCCAAAAAAGTTGTATTGGAATTAATGTTAAAAATATCTCATTAATTCGAACTAAATTTTTATCACTTCGGTTAATTCGAACTTAAAATTTGGCAAAAAAAATTTCATTTTCCTCGTTTAATGGAGAAAATACACACTATATTTATTATTTTGTGTGTCAAAATTTCTTTTCTGTGTAAAGAGGCACATGCCTGCATTCCTAGACTATTGCATGTCCGCTAAACGTTAGTATCTATTGTCCTTCTTATTAGTGCTAAACGGAAAAAGCAATTTTCCTTTCTTTGGATCGATTTTCTTCGAATTTCAGAAAAACTAGTCTTTACTACAGATTCTAGGGAGCTGCGTCAGTCATAACTGCAGTGCAGACAAGTTAATGTGGTCTAGTTTTTCTTCCTCGTTGTGTGGTGTGAACGTGTAAAAATTCAGGATGTCTACACGTGGAAAGTACAAAACCCTAACTTTGGAGACAAAGGTAGAAATTTTAAAGAAAGTAGAGAATGGCGAATGTAAAACAAAGTTAGCAGCTGACTATGGAATTTTAAAACATGCCTTGTCAACTAATTTGAAGAACAAGGAGTCAATTTTAGATTCATGGGAAAAATCAAAATTTGCTAGAGGAAGGAAACGCATGGGAAATGCGTCCCAAGAAGTTCTAGAAAAAGCTCTACTGCTATGGTTCCAGGATGTTAGATCTCGAAATTTTCCGATAAATGGACCCCTAGTGCTGACGAAGGCTGATGAATTGGCAAGTCGAATGGGTATTGAAGATTTTAAATGCAGTGATGGATGGCTTTCTCGATTTAAGTCAAGGCACAATATTTCTTATCAAACTGTATGTGGCCAAAGCTCTGATGTAAACGAAGACGTATGCACAAATTTCGGTAGGAAACTGCCAGGGCTTTTTTTCTACTTACCTGCCGAAAGATATTTTTAATGCGGCCATAATGGACTCTATTAAAACTCTGAAAGCATTTATTCAGGTGGAACCTTCCTCTGAAAATGAATTTAAATGTTTACTTCAAACCGAGAAGTTGGCTGAACAATGTAGGCATCATAAACAAAACCAAACATCCACTTTACAGTTTTTTCCCAAAGTGTAATTCGTATTTTTAATTAAAGTTTACTTTCTACTGCATATCTTCTGCTTCATTTTATGATTAAGGCAAGTCTGTATTGCTTTTTAATATGTTAATTTTAGATAACATAGTATAATATATTTTCTGGGGTTATACATACTAGGAGACTTTTCTTCTTCAGTGATACACTTTTGAAGTTATATATTTTCTCTTAACATCGGATAATTCGAACTTCGGATAATTCGAACTTTTTTCCGAGAACCTTTGAGTTGAATTAACGAGCGTCCACTGTATATATATATATATATATATATATATATATATATATATATATATATATAATATTAAAAAAATCGTAACGGATATTTTTATAGACAAAATAATGTAGAAGAAAATATTCAAATTAAATCTAATAGACCATACTAAAGAATATAGTACAGTTTGAGGAACATTTCTTTTACTGTATTTCAATATTTTTTTGGATAATGTCCATCGTCTGCCGCATTAGAAAGAAAAACAAAAAAATTTTTGGAGTCAATTTATTTCGTTGTTATGCACGTGGCGCAAAATTAATTTAAAGTATCACAAAAAGAAAAGAAACCACGTGATCAGCATTTAATAAATTAAATTCTAAAAAAGAATTTTTAAAAATTCTCCAAAAATCGGAAAATGGAGTTAAAAATTTGAAAAAGATTTGATTTTAAAGGAATTTTTATAATCTTTCTCATGATATAAATTTTATAACCCTCAAATTATTATTTTAAAGGCAAACTTTGCAGAATGTTACAAAAACAGCTTAAAAATTTAATTTAAAAAAATCTAAGAAGAATGTTTCAAAAATCTTTCTTAGTGCACCCCTACACTATGAGAAGAATTGCCATGCAAAATTTCAGTCCTTTAGGACCAGCGGTTTGGTCTGTGCGTTATCTGTCAGTCAGTCAGTTAGTTACGGAACTGTTTTATATATATAGATAACTCTATTTTTACTCACAAAAGAAAGCTTCGCTTGTCTTAAAATTTTAGCCCGAAGACAAAATAATTAATTCCTTGGTTTACTCGATAACCAGCATTTTTTTGTCCTCAGACGTATAGAAATAAAAAGTAATTTATCACACTGACTAAAACAAATTCCCTTAAAATACATTTAAAAGTCAATTAAATTAACCCCATCATCGATGCAAATTACTCAGTAATAGCCAAATAATTTTCGACAGAAACTTCTTAACGAAAGAATTTTCATTTCCCCCATCGATTTCTTTATCCGGCGATGTTAAAAGAGATTTTCAGAATTCGTGACACCTTTAAAATATTCTCCCTCTAAATCTTCAGTCCCGTTTTCTTTTTCCGGTACTTGACAAAGCAGGAAATGAAACCAGCAGGAACTGGATTTGAAACCCGGAAGTCGTCCGGAAGGGGAGGAAATTCCCCAATTTCTAGATTTCGAACCCCTTTTAATGATGGAATCGGGATCGATGCGAAAGGAAATTTAACAGAAAAAATATATATATATGAGGTAGATTGTAATGATTATTTACATTTAAGCAATTACGAAGGAAGAGTCATTAAAATCTGATTTTAGCTTTATGTAAGCGATTGGGAAACGAAAAAATGACTTTCTTTACTTGCGGTTTAACGTGCGAAATGGGATGAATTGTTTGAGGTGGCATTGCTTGAATGCAAGAAACATTTATCTCTAATCAACGCTCAAGTTCTTAATCGTGTTGACTGGAAAGTCATTTTAAAAGTTTGTGTAAAGAACAATAATTACAAGAGAAAAAGAACTTTTTATATACCATGTTTTTAAATTTTCTGTTGAATCATATAAACTTGACAATTCTATGGATTAATAAATACTTTTTTAACATTTTTTTGATGAATTATCCCATCAACTTGAAAGAAAAAGATGTTAATTGGAAGTTAACTTGCATTTAACTTTTCGTTCCCGTTCAGGCCAGTAGATGACTGTACCAGTCTACAAAACAAAATTAACTGAAAATAACTGAAAATTAATTTAATTATGCTTAAAGATGGCTAAAAGTATTTAAAAAATGCATTGTCATCGTGTTCTGAGCTATTCTAAAAGTTTCAAATGTCTAGCTAGTCGGGAAGTTAGTTAAAAATCGATTGCAAGATTTGTACTGGACAAACAAACACACAAACAAGAAAGCAAGTTAATAATAACATGGTAAAAATATTTAAGACTAGCTGAATACCCGTGCTTCGCTACGGAGTACTTTCGAATTAAATACAACGGTCAATGTATCCAATTAATGCCAAAAATATATATATTTATAAAAAAAAATCGTAACGGATATTTTTATGGACAAAATAATGAAGAAGAAAATATTCAAATTAAATACAACGGTCAGTGTATGCAATTAATTTGCATGTTTAATATCCATAAAACATACTACTTTGAATTAAATTCTTAAAAAACTTCCATCTCAATGAGTCTAGTGGTGAAATTTTATCTTTTACCCTATTTTAATATTTTTTTGTCAATTTATTTCGTTGTTATTAGGGATGCGAATCGATGTCGATGTTTTTATCACTTTGAAAGACAGTTTCACAAATGGGATTCTTTTAACGATGGTGGAGATATGCACAGCAAAGTTTGTCAAGCTATTCATTACATGATTTGTAGAGAATCTCAGCTCATTTCAATTATTGAAGACGAGGGATTTAAACACTTGTTAAACGTAACTGTACATTTATATACTGTTCTATCAGGAAGAAAAATAGATTCAATAATAGATCAGAAGTACGAAACAGTGTTATTTATGTTAAAAGAGCGATTATCAATTGTTTTTATAGAAATAATTTCTTCCTCAATTTTAGTAAAATTGACGAAAACCCCCTCACGACTAAGTAACACCAATGTTACAGGTTACTGAACCAGTTTTAAAAAGTACATGTTCTAAAGCATCGATGTTTAAAAACGTCGATGATTTTTGGGTGATGTTTTATTAGCATCGATGTTTTAATATTGATTATCGATGTTTAAAAACAACGATGTTTTGTTGTCGATGTCGCATCCTTAGTTGTTATGCACGTGACGCAAAATTTATTTAAAGTTATAGAGTTTCTGAGCTCACTTCTATACCCAGACTTGGGTGTATATAATTTGAAGTGGCACTCTATTTGAATTTTATACAAACACAGTTTATACATGAAACAATGTTTATTGAATTCGTTGCACATATATAATTGGCTTTTACAGCAATAAGCATACGTACTACTTGTACGGAATATATAAATACAGCTTTCAAGAACAATATATTTTCAATACTCACAACCCAGCAGAGAGTCAAACCAGCAGTACTGCCACGTAAACTTTGGGCCTGCTAAGCACTAGCGCAGAATAACACCTTTTCAACCTTAACAACTTTTTTTTTTTTATTAATGATGCTGCATGGTATTTATACTAAGCGCGTATGCCGAAATTAGCATATCCCAAGCAGCTTCTTTAATTCATTCACTCAAAAGTTCGATTCTTGTGAATCGAATCTTGTGTATACCTTACAAAGTATCGCAAAAAGAAAAGAAACCACGTGATCAGCATTTTATAAATTGAATTCTAAAAATTAATCTTTAAAAATTCACCAAAAATCACAAAATGGAGGTAAAGAGTCGAAAAAGATTTCATTTTAAAGGAATTTTTATGATCTTTCTCGTGATACAAATTTTATAACCCTCAAATTATTATTTTAAATGAAAACTTTAAAGAATGTTACAAAAACAGCTTAAAATTTTAATTTCAAAGAATCTAAGAAAATTTTTTCTAAAACATTTTTTTAGTGTACACCTACACTATAAGAAGAATCGCCATGCAAAATGTCAGCCCTTTAGGTAGAGTGGTTTTGTCTGTGCGTTATCTGTCAGTCAGTTAGTCAGTTACGGAACTGTTTTATATATACAGGGTGTAACGAAACTCTTGGGCAAAACTTTAAAGGGTGATAGTACACATCAAAACAAACAATATTATATAAGAAACTTAGGGTCCCAAACGTCTTCCAAAGGAGATAGACGCCATTAAAGTTTAGGGGCCGAAATTTCAAATGATTATAAAAAACGGAAAAATAGGTCAATTCGTTAGCGGTTTTAGCTAAAATTATTCTTTTTGTCAGTTTTTTCTTGAAAAATAAATTTGAAGATAAAGTAAAAATAAATGTCGATAGAGGGCGCTTTAGACTTTGGAGTAACGAACAACTATTTTTTACCGTTATTTTTTTTATCACATTAAATGCTTTCAAAAGCTTAGCCTTAAACTTAAATTTTGAGCTCAAAATCTGATTCGTTGGGGGTAGTTAAGTAGCGCAAACGGAATTGTGTTCAGGAGTTGAAATTTGAAACTCCCTCCCTCCTGAACAGAGTTCAGTTATTCCCGATCTTGTGTCGTAGACTTTGTGTCGTAGACCAGGCAGCAACTACTACCTCCTAGACGTAAAATAAACTAGAGAGGGATGACAAAATTAAAAAAAATTATTCATAATACTAGACATGAGCAATTTCTCCCCTCGAAATAAAAAAAAAACAATTTGATGTACGCACGTCGTGCGCATGAATGAAGGTTGAATGAATGATGACACGTAGAAAATGGTACACGCATGATTTTCTTGTGGAATCACAAAAACTGCTTGAAAGAGCGCCCACCAGCAAGGATGCAGGCCTCACACCGCCGGCGGAGGGACTTTCGAACATTAGCAAATACCCCGGGCATCTCCCGGATATCGCCTGCTACGACGGCAATTCTCGCAACCAGTTCCTCGTTGGAGTCGACAAGGCTTGCGTAAACAAGACTCTTCATATGGCCCCAGAGGAAGAAGTCTAGACAGGAGAGGTCAGGCGAGCGTGCCGGCCAATTTACCGGACCACCCCGTCCAATCCATCGCCCTGGATATGCTGTATCCAATGCACTTCTCACATTTGCGCTGAAATGTGCAGGCGCTCCATCATGTTGGAACCACATACGAGCCTTTATGTTGGCTGGAACACTTTGCAGCAGAACTGGAAGCACCTCTTGTAGGAATGCCAGATACGTTCCGCCGTCCAGGCGCCTTGGCAGAAGATATGGCCCAATCAAATGATCGTGGATAATTCCAGCCCACACATTGACGCTGAAACGGCGTTGATATGAATGAGGGCGGGTAGCGTGTGGGTTAGTGTACGCCCAGTTGTGCCCAGTTGTGAGCATCCAAAATCGTGAATAACTGAACTGCGTACAGGGGAGGAGGGGGGTTCAAATTTCACCTCCTGAACACTGTTGAGTTTTCGCGACATAACCACCCCCAACGATTCAGATTTTGAGCTCAAAATTTAAGTTTAAGTCTAAACTTTTGAAAGCATTTAATCTGATACAAAAAATAACAGTAAAAAATAGTTTTTTTGTTACTCCAAAGTCTAAAGCGCCTTCTATCGGCATTTTTTTAACTTTATCTTTAAAATTTATTTTCCAGAAAATCTTGACATAAAGAATAATTTAAGCGAAAACATCAAACGAATCGACAAATTTTCCCGTTTTTTATGATCATTTGAAATTTCGGACCCTAAACTTTAATGGCGTCTATCTCCTTTGGAAGACGTTTGGGACCCTAAGTTTCCTATATAATATTCCTATATATATATATACACACACACACACATACATATATATATATATAAATTAACATTCTTATCTTTTCATGTTTTTAGTTCCTGGTTGCAAGTAGTTTTAGTGCTCAAACTGGTTTTTCTCTTTCAACTATGTCTTAGACATATATATATATATACAGTCGAACCTCCATATATCGAACTTCCCTATATCGAAATTTTCTATATATCGAACTCTTAGCAAATCTCCATGTTCATTACATAGAAAAACTGTTTCTATATATCGAAAAAATCTCTATATATCGAAATTTTTTTCACGACATATTGGGAGATTTTATTCCACTTTAGAATAAAATCTCCCAATTTTTGGAGTTTGAAACAATACTTCGTGGACTTCAATTCGTGGAAAATGTCCCTGAAGAAGTTTTTAATGGACTGAATAAATGCGAGCATTTCTTTGATGAACTTTCCGCAAAACTGGCTGTTCAGCAAGATATTCGTAGTTTTTTTTTTTTTTTAAGAATGTAACTGATCACTGTAACCACTGTCTGGATTATTGTTTTTTTTAAAGGAATATAGTACTCAATAAATCTTTTACATTAATTCATTTCTTAGGTATTAACTTTCATTTAATGTGATTTGCATATAAATTGGAAATGGAGTTTCATATACGAAAATTAGCTTTAATTTTAATGTTTTAGGAGAATTATGATAAAACTAAGATCAATTCTATATATCGAATTTTTTTCCGACATTTTGCTACTTCGATATATGGAGGTTCGACTGTATATATATATATATATATATATATATATATATATATATATATATATATATATATATATATATATACACTCATGGACAAAAAAATTAGAGCACCAAGAAGGAGTCGTCAAAATGAAACGAAATTTTACATACGTAATGACTACTTTGATATAAGTAAATAATAAGAAAATCAAAGAAAAAGGATAATTTATTTCAGAGAAAAAGGCAAAAGAGCGGAGGAGTTAATACTTCGTTGGACCCCCTCTAGCGCGAATGCACGATGCGATACGATCGAGCATTGAGTCATACAAGTTCTGTATGATGTCTTGAGACATTTCGTTCCATATTTGCTGTAACCTTGCCTCTAGTTCGTTCAAACTCGTGGGATGCCCAACTCGTCGTCCCAAATGATCCCAGATATGCTCGATTGGAGACAAATCTGGGGATCGGGCAGGCCAAGGAAGGGTAGTAACAGTGCGGAGACAGTCTTGTGACACCCTTGCCGTATGAGGCCGAGCATTGTCTTGTTGAAAAATGGCTCCTGGGAGTCGTTGCATGAGTGGCAACACATGTGGTTGCAGGATTTCATGAACATACCGCTGGGCTGTCATGGTACCATGGAACAATACTAGGGGTGACCGTGTATTGTAGGCAATGGCACCCCATACCATCACACCAGCTGTGGGAGCGATGTGTCGCTGTGCAGCAAAGGCAGGATTGCAGCGTTCACCACGGGCTCTATACACACGAACACGATTGTCATCACTGCCGAGATAGAATCTAGATTCGTCGCTAAAGACGACCTGGTTCCATTCCGCTGCAGTCCAGTTTCCTCGTGCGCGGCAAAACTCCAAACGGAGGCGTCGATGGGTGGGCGTCAAGGGCAGCACACGTAATGGGCGCCGCGATACCAACTGTCCTTCAGCCAGGCGCCTTCGTATAGTTCGAGAAGACACAGAGGCCCCTAGTGAAGGTGCTACCTGTGCCTGGATGGCGGCCGACGAAGCAGTTGGCTGTACGCGTGCATTTTTTACGATGTGGCGGTCTTCTCGACGACTGGTCTGTCGAGGGCGTCCTGAGCCTGGTCTTCGTGTACATGACATCTCTCGGGTCCACTGGTCCCAACACCTCCTCACAACACAATCAGGGCGGCCTAATTAACGAGCTACTCGCCTAGCTGACCACCCAGCTTTCATCATCCCGACGATTCTCCCCCTCTCAAACTGCGACAACTGCTTATATTGTCTTCGAACACGGCGTATGGCATGTCTATCTCAGCTCTTCCTTTGTAAATGATTCAGCACACTCAAACAAGCTGTGGTTACCTGTTTTATACTCCACAGAGTACGGTGTTCAACGCCCTCTACCGGCTATACGTAATGCGCAATCACGCTGCATTTCTAATCATTTGCATATCTCCCCGACATGTACCTTCATTGCAAGTTTCGTTACGATCCCGCAATTATTTCTTGGTGCGCAAATTTTTTTGTCCATGAGTGTATATGTGTGTGTGTGTGTGTGTGTATGTATATATATATATATATATATATATATATATATATATATATATATATATATATATATATATATATACATATATATACAGAGGCTGTTCACACATTTTTTAGACGATGTATATTGTATTCACAAAACTAAATTACATAAAATTCTTGTGTTTTCAATGTTCTATTTGACATCCCTTATTCTGAACTATCTTTCGACACCGCAATTTCCAGGATAATAATGCCTTTTGAAGTATCAGAAGAGGTATTCTATCCCATTCCTCCTGAACAGCTTTCCAGTGTCCTGTAATGGTTTTGGGACGACGTTTGGATAATGCAGATTTTAAAAGTCCGAAAGCACAAAAATCCATAGGTGATACATCGGGAGATTTAGTAGGGATATCAGTGAAGGGTATGGCCTTGATACCAGTTTTTTGTTCCATTTCTTTTAGGAAATTTACAGTGGATTTTGATGTGTGACTGCTAGCTTTGTCCTGATGGAGTCTCACAGATTGATGGCACTGTGGGTAAAGCGATGGTATTTCATTCAGAAAAATTGGCGATAAAATATGTTCCTGATAGTATTTGGAGTTAATCTTGACATTTTTTCCACTCTCTTTATTTTTAACTTGCCATTATAAGAAAAACCAGCAACAATCATGAATCCCATAGAAAAACTTTCCTTCGATTCTTTGAACCATGTACTTAAATTTTTTTTTCCCCTTTTATGATAATAAATGGCTCTTTTTTTGTTGCAATCATTTAAATACACCCATGATTCAACAATTGTGACAATTCTTTTCCATCTTTCTTTGGATAAATGTTTCTCATATAGAATTCTGCAGCGTGTCCTGCGTTCAGCGATATGATTTGGAAGAAGACGATGCACATTGCGTTTTTTCGCTTTCTTAAGATTTAAATCAACGTTTATCATTTTGTTTACAGTGGACACCGAGCATTTTAAATACTTTGCAACTGTCCTTTGACTAGGGGGATTTTCTTTTAACATTAAACAACGTACTTTTGCAATAGTCGAAGATGCCCGTTTTTTCCTTGATACTTGTTTGGAATTTTTGTCCCACTTGAGGCTCCAATTTGACGTTTTTTTCCGTTCTTGTTGACGATATTACCTATCGACGCTTTAGATATCACAAAACCATGACTCTCACATCGTTTTTGGATAGCGGAGTATGCATATTTCTCTTCGGAAAGAGCATAAATGTAGCCTTTGAACCACTGCTTTGTTAAAAACGCCATTTTGAATAAAAACAAAACTTTCAAGCCGCAGAAGATAATTTTGACTTTTAAAAACATAGTACAATTGCAATTATTTCTTTTTCAGCAAACAATTTTTTATTACCGCTTACCAAAATCGTCTAAAAAATGTGCGAACAGCCTCTGTATATATACATATATACAGTGGAATCTCGATCTATCGTTTTTCAAGGGACCGATTACAATGAACGATAAATGCGGGAAAACGATAGATGTGGAAACATAACAAAGCAATATGATCATTGGGACTTGATAAAATGAACGACACATACGGAAAAACGATGGATCCGAAAACGATCGATCAAGATTCCACTGTATATATATGTATATATATATATATATATATATATATATATATATATATATATATATATATATATATATATATTTATATATATATATATATATATATATATATATATATATATTATATATATTTATATATATATATATATATATATATATATATATATATATATATATATATGTATGTATGTATGTATGTAACAAGAAAACGCGCCTTTCTAAATTACTTTACTTTAAAGCATATTCTCTTGTTAATAAAGCACGACCCCTTTTCGAAAATTGCAACCTAAAAGTAAAATAAGATATTTTATATTATCCCTGCAGATCATTAAGCAGGCATGTGAAGTATCTGAACTCAATGACAGCCCCAGATATGAGTGTTAGAAGTTTATGAGATTCCGAATGTCAGTATAGTGTCAAAGTTCTTGAAAAGCCCTCGAACCACTCTGGAGTTATGTCTTCTATAACGTCAAAAGCCCCACTTTGCAAGAACTTTATGGCCACTTATCCTACGCCCAGGTCAACAGTTCGCGGTTCTAGCAAGCGCGGGATCTAGCAGTAAAGTCCCCGATAAACTGAAGTGGACACGTGAACTTTACGAACCTAAAGGCGCCCAATTAAAATATTAAGTAGTTTAGGCCCTCTGGCGTAAATATCGCAAAACACCCATTTAATATTGCATGAACAGAAGACTTTTCTCTCTCTTCGTTTCTAACTCTTGTTCCTGTCGGACCTACTGTCCACAATCCGGTGGTTACAACGCTTTTCTCTTAACTCTCCAATGTAAGCACTGTTGTTTTTACACGTCCCGTCCTGGCATGGACGCCGGACAAGTCATGTGGCAGCTAATACCTTCGTAATGCCTGCTAATTGAATAAAGGTGATTTCCTGGATATCGTCGGAAATGTGTGTTCCTCTTCTATGGCTCCGAGTGTGTTACTCTCCTAAATTTCGTAAGTGTTTTCCTGAATAAACACTCAGCCCGACTGCATCACTCCTCGTACCGACTGCATCTCCCATAAGTTCTACGCATCAATTCCCTTGCGCTAAATTTTCCAAATGTGATTATTATTATATATATATATATATATATATATATATATATGTGTGTGTGTGTGTGTGTGTGTGTGTATATGTATATATATATATATATATATATAGGGGCCCACCTCGTAGGTGTATCACTACAATTTCTATGTATTCAATTTTTGTGCATGTGAAAGAAATAATAAAATATTACTGAGAAAATTAAATGTCATGTAAAAACATAACAGCAAAACGTGACACAAAATGTTACAGATATGAACTCATTACATACACAGTGCGTCAAATAAGTTTTAAGACTGGGTCTGTAAAAAGAAACGGAAACAAGAAATGAATACCTGTTTTGGTTTTTTATTCAAAATAGGACCCTCCGGCTTCAATGCACTTTATACAGCGATTTATTAATGAATCGAAAGCCTGTTGTATATAACTTTGGCGAATGGCCTGCAAAGCACGCGTCGAAGCTTCTTGTACGGTCGAAATATCCTCAAAATAACACCCTTTTAACTTCCTTTTAAGTTTTGGGAATAAGGAGTAGTCACAGGTTGCTAAATCAGGTGAATACGGTGGATGGTTCAACACACAGAAATTATTTTTTGTCAAAAATCGACGAACAATAAGGGAGGTGTGACTGGGTGCATTGTCGTGTAACAAACACCAACTCCTTTCAGTCCTATAGTCTGGACGAATGCGACGAATTCTGGCCATCAAACGCTTTAAAACAGCTAAGTAGTGTTGACCTGTAATTGTTTGTCCAGTTGGAACAAATTCTTTGTGGATAATACCTTTACTATCGAAGAATGTAATGAGCATTATTTTGATTTTGGATGGAACTTCTCTTGTTTTTTTGGCTTGCGGAGAATTTGATGACTTCCATTCCACACATTTTCGCTTTGTTTCAGGATCATATTGGAAACACCAGGTTTTATCACCTGTAACAATGGACTTCAAGAAGTTTAGATCGTTTCAGCGGCTGAAATAATGTCTCCGCAATGTGCACTTCTCATTGCTTTTTGTTCAGGGGTTAAAGTGTGTGGAACAAATTTAGCAAACACTTTTGTTTTGCCCAAATCTTCATGCAGGATGGTCCGAATTGTATCTTTGTTGATGTTTAAAGAGTCTTCCATCATTCTCAGTGATGCACAGCGATCGTTTGTTACGAAATTTCGTACTTTCTCAATAACTTCAAGTGTCCTAGATGAAATTGGTCTTCTACTACGCTGATCATCTCCTATCGTATCTCTTTTGTCCAAAAAACGTTTGTGCCACACAAAAATATTTGATCTACTTAAACAACAGTCACCGCAAACTTGTTTCATGAGTTGGTATATTTCCGAAGCACTTTTACCAAGTTTTGCGTTAAATTTAATTACAGCTCTTTGCTCCATCTTAAAAAATCAACATGAAAAATATTCACTTCTGCAATAAACGCTCGCCTTCTCTCAACTACTTAAGGGGATGGTGGACTTTCAAATTACCAAAAATCGAGCAAAAATTGGAATTTTTTTGGGGGGTGTATTAATATTTTAAAAACATGTAAATATTGGATCGAAATGCATTTAAAATGTGTAGTGAAAAGAAAAATGAAAAATTGGTGGCTTTAGAGTAGTAAGTATTAAAGGTAGATAAAAAATTATCTTTTAAATGACTTTTTCTCAAAATGAGAAATTTCCAGATTTGCAAGTCTTTAAAATCCTCCTCGCGTCATAATTTTTCACGAAATTTTATGAAATTTATAATAAAGATTCCTGTAATACATCAAAATAAAGTTATGTATCCATTTTAGGATTCGAGGTCATTTAGGTTATAAAAGTTTAACTTTAGTGTAGAAAAGTACAAAAATTTCGCGAAAATTCAGAGTACAAGCATAAAAATATTTTCTAAAAATTAACTATTCAACGAAAGTACAAAAAAATACATAACTTTGTTAAGAAAGTATTTATAAGCAATATAAATGTAAAATTAAGGGGAAAAGTTTAAAATTGAGTCGCAAGGAGCATTTTAAAGGAGGGTAATTTAATTTAAATTTTTTAATTATAAAATATTTTTTTAAAAATATTTATAAAATTTTATAAGGTGTTTAATATTGCTATACTTTAATGAATATATATACAAAATTTCATATCTCTGTGGTAAAAATTTCAAAAATCGTTTTGAAAGGTCCACCATCCCCTTAACTAAATGCCTACAACTTTTTAGCAGTGTGCCAGCAGACGATGGACTTTATGACGCATGCGGATTTACACTCACAGCGCCTTTACAACCTGCGCTCTGGGACGAGTCTTAAAACTTATTTGACGCACTGTGTATATATATATATATATACCTGTTGAAAGATACGCTAGCGCTGAGGAAGAAAAAAATCTTATCAGTCTAGTTATGACGTAAAATGTTGTGCAATACCCTCGACAACAGAATTCCGTAATGTTAAATGAAGCAAGCAAAATGTCTGGAAAAACTCTAGAGTCGATATATTCACTCATTATCAGGCAGGTGAATTTATAAACACAATTTTAGAAATTCGGGCCTGAAAATTACAAGACTATACAAAAATGTTCCACCTGCTGCTCACGTTGTTCGCTTCAACGTATTTTTATGAATCATCCAATTCCAAAATGAATTATTCGATGAACGTATATTGAAATCGGCTTACTGATTCATATGTTGATGGCGTATTGAGAGTAACATGTAGCAAGAATAAACCTGATGTGTCGAAAGGCGCAATTCCACTGAGGCAACTTTTAGGCAACAAGTAGCATGCGGCATTGACGCATGCTACACACAGTCTTTCCACTGAAGCAACACGAAGCAACAAAAAAAAAAGTCTCCCTGCCGCATGCTACCTGCCGCATGCTCCCTGTCGCATGTAAAAGTTGATTGTTGTTGCCCGCGCGCATGCGTCACCTTTCGCCATTTTCAACATGTTGAACAGTGTTGCCGTTATCCAACAGTCAGCGGATCAGTGCGGCTTGTAGCGTGCGACATGGAGTGGAATATTGAAAAAACCACGTCATTTATTGAAGATTATCATAATTCACCCGAATTATGGAACAACAAAAGTAGTGATTATAAAGATCTTAGACTAAAAAATAATAAATTAAAGCAGTTAGCTAGTAAAAACAATTGTACGGTGGTTGAGGTGAAAAAGAAAATTAAGAACGTGAGCGAAAAAAACTGCAATCAAAAAAGAGTGGCTCATCTCCCAGCAAAAAAAGAAATGGTTTGCATTTTATCTTTTAAGTTTTTTAGTGGACTTCGATGTACCTAAATCAACACTGCCAACTGCTGTCAGTGATGACAAGGACTTTGAGGTGAGTTTTTAGAAAAATAAGTACATACAAATTATATATTTTATTACTATTAGTATACTAGATAGTACCCGTCAAAACTTGACGGTAAATAACTGAACAGTTCCAATAAAAAAAGGGTTCATAACCTTGTTAAAATATTAGAAATTTTTACAGAGTATTAGCTGTTTTGCAATCCGATGTTATAATTAAAAATGTTCAATTAAAAATAATTAAATCTATTTCACTTTAATATAAATATATTATATATTCATGTATTATGCTATGTATAAATATATTAAGCAAAATTAATATATATAAACTAAAGAAAATCAGATTAAAAAATCATACAAATTACTCACGTGCAAAAAATTTTTGCATGTGTATTTCAATTTAATGTACATATATTATATATTATGCTATATATAAATGTATAAATATGCTATGTATAAATATATTAAGCAAAAATAAATTATATAAACTAAATAAAACCAGATTAAAAAATCATACAAATTACTCACGTGCAAAAAAATTTTGCACGTGTATTACAATTTAATGTACATATATTATGCTATATATAAATGTATAAATATGCTATGTATAAATATATTAAGCAAAAATAATTTATATAAACTAAAGAAAACCAGATTAAAAAATCATACAAATTACTCACGTGCAAAAAAATTTTGCACGTGTATTTCAATTTAATGTACATATAGTATATATTATGCTATATATATGTATAAATATACTATGTATAAATATATTAAGCAAAAATAAGGATAATTCCAGGAAATTCCAATTCGGATAATTCCAAGAAATTTAAAATTAATATATTTATCTAGTAATTGCAGGAGGAAGAACAAGAAAGCAGCCAAGACAATCAATATCAAGTGGAAGTCAATGAGTCTGGAAAGCTACATGGAGGGAGTAATAAACGCGACAGAAATGGCTGTGAAGAGGAAAGTGAAATATATATAGATCCCAAAAAGAAACGGAAGGGTTTATCCCCTTCGGATCGCGAAGAGGAGGCATATACTATTTAAAAAAAATGCGTGTCAAAGAGATGATTGCTCAACATATGGAGAACATGTTGCTAATGAGCTGCGAAATTTAAACTCTAGAGCACGAACAATGGTTAAACACATTATAAATACTACATTATTTGAAGCAGCTATGGGCAAATATGATGATACTAGTCGGGCCAGTGCACCTCTTTACAGCTGTGAAATTAATACTTGTGGCACTGTTCTATCTTCTGGAACAGAGAATATGCCTACTCATAATAGTACACCCTCGAGTACACCTCTTCACAGCAACTCTGGTTACACTGTTATACCCTCTGAGGCATCCGCATCGACGTTTGCTCAATCTGAAGAAACATCCGAGCACTCAGAAAATATTTTGGTCTTTCCAGTACTTTCTGAATACCTAATTGGTAATTCTGACAAAGTGACTTGAAATCTGGTAATAATATACATCTTGTATAAGTATTTGTATGATAAAAAATAAAAAAATGGTTTAATATATTCATATTTTTCTGCTGTTTTGTTTTAACGTCTGCTTAAGAAATCTGTTAAGGTAAGTGAATTATTATTTTAAATAAAACAGAAAAGATAAATATCAGATAATTTTGTAAAGATGGAATTAGTATATTATGGTTTGCCCAACTACTAAAGTTTTTAAAAAGAGTAAGTAAAAGTAAGTGAGTAGTTTAAAAGAGTAAAGTTGTTAAAAAGAGTAAGGTTTTAAAAAAGAGTAAAATATGATTAAATTACAATTTGAGAGGTAAAACTTAATTTTTATGGAAAAAATAATCCAAACAGTCTTCATTCACACTACAGGTAAAACATATCTACTGTAGGATGCTGAGCTTTAAATTTTCAAGATTTAATTCTTCCAAATTTAGCTCCTAGTAGCAAATACTTGAGTTTATGTTGATGCTATTCACTTTCAGATAGCATTGCTGGTTCTCTGCTCATTAAAAATTTCCAACTTCAAGTTAAAGTTTTTAACCTTTTGTATAATTTTTATACAAAATTAGGTGAGTTTTTATAAAAATAACTACATATAAATTATATATTATATTACTATTAGTATATTGAAATATTTATTTGAATATTACATATAAAAGTTAAGCGTAATGGTCCTGCCAAGGCCATAGGCTAAAAGTCCCTTTGTAGTTGAAAAACATACTGCCACTATTTTTGGGGTTTTGGATGACAACGTGTTTTCCGTCACAAGCTCCAACACAATGCGGATAATTCCAGGAAAGTTCGAAATCTCTTGTTATCTTTCTCCACTCGTCTTCAGAGAATGGCATCTAAAAAAATTTTAAATTAATATATTAATATACTAATAAATTAATAAATTTAAAATAAAAAAATTTTTTAAAAATGATTTAATATATTCATATTTTTACTTATCCTGACAAAATCATGTAGAACGTCGATCAAAGCTCTGCATACCTCTGGAATAATTCGAGAAATGCTTGGCTCAGATATCCGAAACAGATACATAAGTGATGGATAGCTATCACCCGTAGCCAAATATCTCAATGTCACTAACAACCTCACACGAGGTGGTATTGCTTCCCGAAAGTTGGTATCATATTTTTTTATAGTAGGTGAGATTTTTTCAAGAAAGTACTCAAAATCTTCTTTACTCATTCGTGTAAAATTTCGAAATAAAGCTTCATCGTCAGCAACCAACTTTTTATATAAATTATACTGAGTTTCTTGACTATCAACATATAGTTCTCTTCTCCACCACCGTGGCTTTCTTCTTTTTTTTTTTTTTACGATTCAAAGCTATTACCAAATAAGCAGCTGCCGCGACTGTTTGTACAGACATGATGCACCAAACTGAAGTTACCTTTAAAGGGGTACTTGAAAAGTTGCTTTGAAATAGTTGCCTAAATGGAATCGTTTTAAGTCGCATGCTACACGCATAGACGACAAAGCGCATGCGATAGGGGGAAGACAAATTCTGCATGCGACATTATTGAATTTTGTGGCACATAGTCGCACACCTATGATCAGGCAACACTAGGAAACAAGTAGCATGCCTCATGTCGTTCAGTGTTGCCTCAGTGGAATTGCGCCTTAACGTAGTCAAAAACTTGTCTCTAGATATAAAGAAAAGAAAAAAGAAGAAAAAAATACTCACTTTATAAATAAACGTTTGAATACATTTAGGTTTTGAGTTTTATTTTTATGTGTCATGACGATTTTGTGCACCTTTTGTAGCACGACAAACGTCTAAATAGTAATCCAGTTCCCTCCAAGTGTTTCGTAGCATATCAGGAGTTATAACACGAATTGCTTGAATGATACGCTACTTCAACTCATCCACAGTTTCAATTTTTTGTTTATGCACAACGGATTTAATGAATCGCGAAGCAAAAATGTCTAATAACTCCTGATATGCTACGAAACACTTGGAGAGAACTGGATTACCATTTACACGTCAGTCGTGCTACAAAAGGTGCACGCATCGAAATCTGTGATTTCAATTATAGAAATCTGTGATTGATATTAAAACTTGGTGAGATGTTCTTGCTATTTAAATAATTTTTTTAAATTCTAATCAGTAGTTCCGTAAAAATAAGTCATGACTTTTGAATACCTTTAGCCCGGAACCCTCTATTATAAGGTATATTGTACTATGTTGCGGTCCGCATGGTCCAATTTAGAAAATTCTTGACTATAGGCACAACTCGGGAAGGGAGCCCCCTAACACTGATGTGGACGTAAAATTTTCAAAATTGACACACAAAGAAATAATCATGAATCATTGTGTAAGTACCATGTTACCAAGAATTGGCTATATGAAGCGTAGAAGCCTAGGACATTATCAAATAACAAAAAGCAATACAACATATTAACTTCATCATTAAAACACCAATACAATGCAACCAGAAAAACTTATTAATCCCTTATATACACTATAACATACATATGATGAACTATACATATAACTATACATATGATGAACCAATCAATCAAAATTGAAAGGATATATCAAAAAATTTGCCATTACAAAAGGCAAAATTAAAAAAAAAATTGGAATTTGAATTTTTTTCTTTTAAAATGAAAATTTTGGGGGCCCCTAGGCCTGGGCCTACCGGGCCTTATGGAAAATCAGGGCCTGGAGGTCCGCGTAATGTAGCAAACATATGCATGCGGCCCGAGAGAAAAAAAGGTTGAGTGTGGCTGCTCTATAACATAATATATGCATAGTCATTCCTGTAGCACCTGTTGATGTGTTGACTTCCTTGTCTAGGTACTGCGATGTTAGAAGTTACGTAGTTTGGTCACAATATGATCTTAATGTGACACGGCAATTCCGTCGTAATTGTGCTGTGACGTTTACGACATCCTACGGCATCAATGAGACGTTTCTGCCAATATACTTACAGTGATGGAAGTAATCAGGAAGCTGATCACTTCGCTTTCCTTTGTAAAACATCAGTTATTAAATGGAATGCTAAGATAAAAATTTATTTCAAAGCTAATTTTTTTCAATCAGTTTACATAAATTTAGAAATTTTGCAATTTTATTAACTATGCGGTAAACCTGGCATCGAAGTGATGTTTCTTTTAAAAGATCTACGGGATATCTTTTAGCTGGTGGTTTCTGGATATCTATAGCATCAAAAACTATTGAAATGTTTAAACGGATGAATGATCGTATGAACATGAATATCATTAATTTACAACGAAAGACAAAATATCCCATAAGCTAAACTAGCTGAATAACCGTGTTTCGCTACGGAGTACATTCAAATTAAATACAACGGTCCAGTGGCGCACCCAGGATTTTTTCTTGGGGGAGGGGGGGGGGGTGAGATGAACGGATAAAAATATTTATAATGCATGGGGAGGGGCGAGATAGACGGATAAAAATATTTATATTGCAAAATCAATATTCATAATGCAATTTCTATTTCTTTGGGAGGAGCAGGGCCCCCTGCCCCCCCCCCTATGTGCGCCACAGCAACGGTCAATGTATGCAATTAATGCCGGAAAAACAAAAAAAAAATATATTTATAAAAAATCGTAACGGATATTTTTATAGACAAAATAATGTAGAAGAAAATATTCAAATTAAATACAACGGTCAATGTATGCAATTAATTTGTATGTTTAATATCCATAAAATATGCTATTAATTAAATTCTTAAAAAAACTTCCATCTCAATTAGTCTAGTGGTTAAATTTTATCTTTTACCGTATTTCAATATTTTTTTTGTCAATTTATTTCGTTGTTATGCACGTGACGCAGAATTACTTTAAAGTATCACAAAATGAATCCATGTGATCAGCATTTAAGAAATTAAATTCTAAAATTTAATCTTTAAAAATTCCCCAAAAATCAGAAAATGGAGGTAAAGATTCGAAAAAGATTACATTTTAAAGAAATTTTTATGAACTTTCTCGTGATATAAATTTTATACCCCTCAGATTATTATTTTAAATGCAAACTTTAAAAAGTTACAAAAACAGCTTCAAAATTTACTTTTAAAAAATCTAAGAAGAAATTTTCAAAAATCTTTCTTAGTGCACCCCTACACTATAAGAAGAATCGCCTTGCAAAATTTCAGCCCTTTAGGTCTAGCGGTTTGGTCTGTGCGTTATCCGTCAGACAGTTATAAATCACGCCGTCCTACGCTTTCGCGAATACAGGAAATTACTGCTACTGATAACCGTCGCTACGACGGTAACCCGCTACATGCCAGTTCCAAAGGCCGGTCACTCGGTACGTTCCCCAGCCTCGCAACCGCGAGACTCTTCACTACCCCCAGAGTCCTAGTCGTTATGCCACTTAATACCATTCACTCCAGCACAACAAATCAGACCATCCAGGAACCAATTCAAATTACTTCTTTTCCCAAGCTGCTGCCGTACGCAGGGCAACCACCACACTGCCAAAAACATCACCTCATCCCCCAACAAGGAGACAGTTTTATTATAACTCAAGAGTTACATAGTAAACATATTTCAACTATTCACAAAAGCTCCCTAGAGCAAAACTACACCACTCGTGTAGTGAACATAAGTTTATTAACAAGACATCTACACCACCCGTGTACGAAACAAATTACAAGTCCTCTTCAGTAGCTATAACATTTTTCAAAGTCCGAATCATAATCTTCATCATCTTGCCGAGACATCGGACGTCTTCTTCCTTGAGGATCCATGACTGTGTCCTTAACTCCATTTTTGGTGATAGCCTCGAGCTGTGGGCGTTCATCATCGCCTTTCCTTGCCTTCTTCATAAAAACTGGGGCATTACTGGGGGGGGGGGGAAACTGGGGCATTTTGCCCCAGGCCCCCAACTGCCGGAGGGGCCCCAAAAAATTTATTTATTAGATTTCCTCAGAAAATATAACAAGAGAGCAGTGCAATGAAATATAATAATTATGATAATCATTCATGTAATAAAATTTTAAGTATGAGTAACTTAATTTGAATGTATGTTTTCGTCTGTTTCCATTTTTTATTTTTCTTGGGGCTCCAAACAGAAGTTTGCCCCAGGCCCCGTAAAGTCTCTGGGCGGCCCTGCCTGATTGTAATCTACTGTGCACCGGTACGGAATCATGGTCGCCGTGCGGGGCGTATACACTGATGTTTAAGCCAGGAGGCTTTATTCTTGTTACGTTGTGTTAAGGAGTTGCTTAATACGTCGTTTTGTTAAGTTTTAATAAATTTAGTTTTTATAAGACTGCATCTTATTCAATGTGGAGTCAGTGGACCTTAATCCCAAACATTTATATAGTCAGTCAGTCAGTTACAAAATTGTTTTATATATATTGAAGTGCCGTTACGATGATAGTAAATTGGTTTGTATCAAACAGTCGCAATTCAAAACTGCGAAAGTTGTCTTTGTTTTAAAAATTGGTCGAAAAATAAATCAGCTCCATTATGAACAGAATTAACGGAGTAAAAAAAACCACGTAGTAACACGAAAAAAATTTTCACTTATCCCTGCACTGGTCGCGTATTTAAAAATTGCTGGCGTGGTCGCGTGGCATCGGAGAGACGCCAAACTATGTTAGTTAGGTTTTAGTTATTCTATTTGTAAAAATAAATATTTATTAAAACAGTAAGGATAAGTTCACATAGGAGTCCGGTAGCGGAAGAGTAAAAGGAAAGATGGCACTGAGACGGTTTGGTTTTGGAGCGCTACGGTCAATTTTTGCTACACGAGGGCTAATTAGACTGAGACCTACTGATTAAAGCCGATTCCGAACTGCTACAAACATCCATGCCAATTGAGGGACTCGAACCCACAGACCTACGTAGCGAAGGCGCTGGCCTTCGCTACGTAGGTCATTCGGCCATCGCCCGCCCGCCCGGCGCTGAGACGGAAATAAGCCAATCATAGGCGTTAAAAATTTCGTTGCTAATCGTTTGGAGGTTTGTCATCTATATATAAAAAACAGTCCCGTAACTGACTCATTCATTCACTGACTGACTGACTGACTGACATACAACGCACAGACCAAACCGCTGGACCTAAAGGGCTGAAATTTTGCATGGCGATTCTTCTAATAGTGTAGGGGTGCACTAAGAAAGATTTTTCAAAAATTCTTCTTAGATTTTTTAAAATTAAATTTTTAAGCTGTTTTTTAAACTTTTTTTACGTTTGCATTTAAAATAATACATTGAGGGTTATAAAATTTATATCACGAGAAAGATCATTCCTTCAAATTCCTTCAAAATGAAATTTTTTTCGAATTTTTACCTCCATGTCCTGATTTTTGGTGAATTTTTAAAGATTAATTTTTAGAATTTAATTAATTAAATGCTTATCACGTGATTTCTTTTTCTGGTACTTTCAATAAATTTATTGTCACGTGCGTAACAACTAAATAGACGAAAAAATATTTTTTTCTCTTTCTAATGCAGCAGACAATTGGATATTATCCAAAAAAAATGCATATCCCTTACGATTTTTTTATAAATATATATATATAGATAGATATATATATATATTTTACATCAATTGTATACATTGATCATCGCATTTATTATAAATATATATATTTATTTTTTGGCATAAATTGCATACGTTGACCGTTGTATTTAATTTGAATGTACTCCGTAGCGAAGCGCGGGTTTTCAGCTAGTCTATATACAGTGGCTCCCAAAAGTGTTCGTACACTTACGAATTTCAATGAAATAGGGGTCTATCCATTAATTAAAATGAGTATTTCAGAAAGGGTATTTAATAATAAGATCTATAATCTATTCTTAACAAAACTACATGAAATATTTTGAAAACATAGGAAAACTTTATTTTTAAGAAACCAGTAATCAAAAAGTAACAAAAACTTTATCTCACAAAAGTCATCGTACACTGAAATATTTTCGGAAAAATTCATAATTAAACTTATCGTCTGGCGCTTTATTTATATTTTTTAATTGTGGTGGCATTTAAAACATCGTTTGGCTTTAATTTTTGCTTGCCTACTCCGTAATATTCTATTTATTATTTAAAAATGGCTCGTAGTCGTAAAGAAAAAACAAACAGCATTCGAAAATTGATTATTTTTCATCATAGTAGTGGTAAATCAGTTCGGAATATTGCTAAATTACTTAAGTTATCCCATTCTACTGTGCAGTATGTGAAAAAAACGCTTTAAAGAAGAAAATTGGATCGTAAACAAGGTAAGAAAAGGCCGTCCGGCAAAGTTAACAAAACGTGATCAGAGATTTATAATTATAAAATTTGTGAAAAATTCACGTTTGAGTGGTGTAAAAGTTTCTGCAGAATGCAATGAAACATTTTCTACTTCAATTTCACCTGAAATTTTTGGACGAGTTCTCAGAACAGCTGGATTACATGGGCGTTCTGCCCATAGAAATTTTTTGTGAGTGAGAAAAACAGAAAGTTTAGGCTTCCCTTCGCACTATCAATGATAAATAAGCCCCAAACCTATTGGAATAATGTTTTATTTGCCGATGAACATTTTTGGTGCTGATGGGCGTATAATGGTATGGAGAAGATAAAAATGAGGAACTTAATCCCAAGAACTTAGTAGGAACACTTAAGCATGCCGGTGGAGGTATCCTTGTGTGGGGGTGCATATCAGCATCAGGACTAGGAAATTTGGTATTTATTGATGGCATAATGAATCATGCTGTTTTTATAAATATTTTAAAAGACAATTGAAAAATTATGAGCTCAAAATTTGGGTATTGGAAACAACTTTGTTTTTTATGAAGATAACGATCCTAAGCACACGGCTCTCAACGTTCGCATCTGGTGTCTCTATAATTGTCCACAAGTTTTGAAAACACCATCTCAATCTCCACATTTAAACCCAATAGAACATATTTGGAGAGAACTGGAGGTTCGAGTACGAAAACACGACATTCACACGAAAAGCGAACTAGAAACAATTATGATGGAAGAATGGATGAACATTGATGGAAAAACTTACAAAAGATTTAAAGCAATCTATTCCCAGACGTTTAAAAGCTGTTGTGGATGCTAAAGGATATCCTACTAAATATTAATTTAACGAAAAATTAGAATATTTACTAATATGTAAAGATTTTTTACAAGTGTACGATGACTTTTGTGAGATAAAGTTTTTGTTACTTTTGGATTATTAGTTTCTTAAAAATAAAGTTTTACGATGTTTTCAAAATATTTCATGTAGTTTTGTTAAGAATAGATTATAGATCATATCATTAAATACCCATTCTGAAATATTCATTTTAATCTATGGATAGACCCCTATTTCATTGAAAATCGTAAGTGTACGAACACTTTTGGGAGCCACTGTATATAAAGCAGTTCCGTAACTGACTCACTGAGTGACATACAACGCACAGACCAAACCGCTGGACCTAAGGGGCTGAAATTTTGCATGGCGATTCTTCTTATGGTGCAGGGGTGCACTAAGAGAGATTTTTGAAAAATTCTTCTTAGATTTTTTTTTATTAAATTTTTAAGCTGTTTTAGTAACTTTTTTTAAGTTTGCATTTAAAATAATAATTCGAGGGTTATAAAATTTATATCACGAGGAAGAGCGTAAAAATTCCTTTAAAATGAAATCTTTTTCGAATCTTTACCTCCATTTTTTGATTTTTGGTGAATTTTTAAAGATTATTTTTTAGAATTTAATTTATTAAATGCCGATCACGAGATTTCTTCTTATGGTACTTTAAATAAATTTATCGTCACGTACATAACAACTAAATAGACAAAAAAAATACGTTATTTTCTTGCTAATGCGGCAGACGATTGGACATTATTTTGTCTATAAAAATATCCCTTACGATTTTTTTTATAAAGATATATATTTTGTTCTACATCAATTGTATATATTGATCGTCGCATTTATTATAAATATATATATATATATATATATATAGGCATTAATTGCATACATTGACCGTTGTATTTAATTTGTATGTACTCCGTAGCGAAGTGCGGGTTTTCAGCTAGTTGGTTATATATACACTGCTGGCCACTGTAAATGCAACACCCTGAAGGAAACATGCAAATAACATGAAATTTACAACATGCATTAGCGGAGGTGAGATATGCAAATGATTAGAATTTCAGCGCAGACGCACATCACGCGCGCCTGTGGCGCCACTTCAAAGCGCTATTTAAGGCTTGGAGATTCAAGTTCGGCAATTGTGTTTTTCTTGTGGTTTTTTCAAAAAAACGATCAATTATGCTTCGTCGAAAACAGCGATCATCTTTTGATCAAGTATCCGAGTTCGACAGAGGAAGGATAGTGGCCTACTGAGATTGCGGATTATCTTTCAGGGAAATCGGTAGTCGTGTTGGACGAAACCAAACAACTGTAATGCGGATATGTGATCGTTGGACGCAGGAGGGTACGACGAACCGGCGTGTTCGATCGCATCTACCTCAGCGCACCACTTCACGTGATGACAGGCAAATTGTGCGCATGGCAGTGACGGATCGCTCAGTCACATCACGAACCATAGCACAGCACATGCAGTCTGTAACGCATCATCCAGTGTCTGCGCGTACCATTCGACGCCGTTTACAGCAGAGTGGTCTGTCCGCAAGACGTCCATTGCTTTGTCTACCCTTGACGCAGAACCACAGACGTCTCCGCCGCCAATGGTGCGATGACAGAAGGATGTGGACGGCAGAATGGAATGAAATTGTCTTTACTGACGAGTCACGCTTCTGTCTGCAACACCACGATGGTCGCATTCGAGTCTGGAGACACCGTGAAGAGAGGATGCTGAACAGCTGCGTTATGCACCGCCACACTGGTCCTGCACCGGGTATTATGGTATGGGGCGGTATTGGATATCACTCTCGCACACCTCTAGTACGCATTGCCGGTACTTTAAACAGCCAGCGCTACATCTCCGAGGTGTTGGAGCCAGTTGTCCTTCCTTACCTTCAGGGCTTGCCCACAGCCATATTTCAACAGGATAATGCGCGACCACACGTGGCACGCATTGTCCAACGGTTCTTCGTCAATCGCCAGATTGAATTGCTTCCCTGGCCGCCTCGCTCTCCGGATCTTTCGCCGATAGAAAACATGTGGTCCATGGTTGCTCTACGATTGACCCAGATTCCATCCCCAGCTGCCACAGCAGATCAACTTTGGCAACGTGTGGAAGCTGCTTGGTCTGCAGTACCCCAAGAACTCACCCAAAGTCTCTTTGAATCAATGCCGAGGCGTGTGGCAGCGGTGATCTCCAACAATGGCGGCTACTCTGGCTACTGATTTTGGCAGGAACCACACTTCACAGAAGTCTATAAATTTAATCATTTGATACTTGGTCAACATGTTATCTACAAAATAAATTTTGTTGTGATATCTCTTGTCTTTCTTGGTGTTGCAATTTGGGTGGCCAGCAGTGTATTTCAATACTTTAACGCTTCCGCTACCGGACTCCTATTTTAACAGGCCCTTAGTTAAAGACATGATGCATATAAATGAAAATCAATCAATTTTTTTAAATGTAATTTTATATGCACTTTTTACAATGAAATAAATCAAAGAAAATGAAAAAAAGGCATTTCTATAGGCAATTTTTACAAATGAAAACCAATGAAATGGAATAAAAAATTATTTTATAAATAATTTTTTCATTAGGATAAATAAAAATAAAGCGAATTTTTTTTTAAATGTATATCTATCAGCAATTTTTACAAATTTGGTGAATCAGGTATTTTGGTGTATATCCGATTACTATGAAAGAATGATAGCAACTGCAGGAGTTTCGTTTGTTATTTATGACTCATACATAAATACTTCGAAGATACTGATATCTGCTGGACATATAGAACAATCCACCAATACGCAAAATGTAAACAAAGTGCTATTGGCATCTGTGAAACGCCGCGCGACCAATACAGAGTTAAATCGCAAAGTAACAGAATTCTCTTAATTGTTCCACTAAAGATTGCTTTAATATTACCAAATATAACTTTTTTTCTGCCTATGTGTTGAACGCAGACTTTTTTCTACTAAATTCTGGGTGAGATTTATAATCTTTACTCATCTCGTTAAATCAACCTAGACCAGAGATTCTCAAACGGGTCCAGGTGGACCCCTTGGGGGTCGATGGAAGTTTAGAAAGGGTCTATAGTATTCCAGGGGTCTATTGGGGTCTATGACAATTTTTTTCTGTTTTAAAATTTAATATATTTTTTAGGAATGTAATTATTAGATAATAATATCCGTCTTAATATGTAAAAATACAGATTTGCATAGGGCGGAGTGATCCGCGCATCTAAAGTCAAATGTCATGACGCTTTTGCATATGCCTCGAATGCCGCCGTCGGCTTTTAATTTGTGTACCAACACTAAGCAGAACTGAAATCTACTGGACATGGGTCCAACCACTGCAACCAATCAGAAGCAGTTTCGTTTTTCTCTTGGTTCTTCTCTTCGTTTTTCTCTGTGTTTCTGAAATCTTGTTTATATTTGTGAAATTAAAAAATGAAAATACTACAAAAATAATAATACATAAACCTAATGAACCACTTTTTCTAATTTTATGTTCATATTCTTGGCCAAATTGTTATATTTAAGTGTTTTATGTGCAATTATTAGTATTAGAATTATGTTGTATGCTGTATATCATAGAGAAAAATGTGAGGGGGTCGATGAAGAAAATCATTCTTTTATAAGGGATCGATGTAGGAAAAAAGGTTGGGAACCCCTGACCTAGACAAATGCTTTAATCCATCTTCGTATAGTTTTATTGATCTCTAGAGTAGAGAGAGGGAAGATATTTTAAGGGAAAAAAAATCCATCGCTATAACCTAGTCGATCGATTGCGTTATTAGACCATACTTCTGTTACATAGTGGGCAAGGAATACAAAAAAGACTTGACGAGGGTAAATATAACTGAAGAATCGAATTTTCAAGTCACGTGATTGAAGTACCCCTGTGAGCAAACTCACGTGATGAGCATGAAGATGGTTTGTGCGGAATTTTTTCCGCAAGGCAGCTCGATTTCGATTTCCTTGAATTCCTGTTCCCAATTTTCCTTTCCTTGTGTTATCATGTAGAAGAGTTTCAACTGCTCCGAGCTTGATTCTAGAAATTTAGTGAAAGAAATGGGAAAATAAAACAAAGCTGCGGAAGAACGCTTTTAACAACTTGCGGCGGGAGAGTTTATTTTTTCATCCTACATATACCCCGCGAATCATAAAACTGATACGATCTGCTCTAGAAAAATTTCAAGACTATCTTCAGGTTTCAGTCAAACCTTTAGTGAGAACCAACGAGTCCCACATTTTATTGATAAAGCATAATATTTAAGTCTTTTATAAAGATACTAGCTGAATACCCGTGCTTCGCTACGAAGTACATTCAAATTAAATACAACGGTCAATGTATGCAATTAATGAAAAAAAAAAAAAAATATATATATATATATATATATATATATATATATATATATATATATATATATATATATATATATATACAAAAAAACATAACGGATATTTTTATACACAAAATAATGTAGAAGAAAAATATTGAAATTAAATCTAATAGAACATACTAAAGAATTTAGTACAGTTAATATAGTACAGTTTGAGGAACATTTCTTTTACTGCATTTTAATACTTTTTTGGATAATTTCCAATCGCCTGCCGCATCAGAAAAAAATAATTACCAGATAAAAAGAACTTTTTATATACCATGTTTTTAAATTTTCTGTTGAATCATATAAACTTGACAATTCTATGTATTAATAAATACTTTTTAAAATTTTTTGATGAATTTTCCCATCAACTTGAAGGAAAATGAAGCTAATTGGAAGATAACTTGCGTTTAACTTTCCGTTCCCGTCCCGGCCGCTAGATGCCACCAGTCTACAAAACAAAATTAACTGAAAAACAATTCAATTCTGCTTAAAGATGGCTAAAAGTATTAAAATAATGCATTGTCATCGTGTTCTGAGCTATTCTAAAAGTTTCAAATGTCTAGCTAGTCGGGAAGTTAGTTAAAAATCGATTGAAAGATTTGTACTGGACAAACACACACACTCACACAAACAAACAAGAAAGTGAGTTAATAAAAACATGGTAAAAAAATATTTTTTTGGTCAATTTATTTCGTTGCTATGCACGTGACGATAAATTAATTCAAAGTATCACAAAAAGAAAAGAAACCACGTGATCGGCATTTAATAAATTAAATTCTAAAAAAGAATCTTTAAAAATTCACCAAAAATCAGATAATGGAGGTAAAGATTCGAAAAATATTTCATTTTAAAGGAACTTTTATGGTCTTTCTCGTGAAATAAATTTTATCACCCTCAGATCATTATTTTAAATGCAAACATGAAAAAAAGTTACAAAAACAGCTTAAAAATTTAATTTAAAAGAATCTAAGAAGAATTTCTCAAAAATCTTTCTTAGTGCACCCCTACACTATAAGAAGAATCGTCATACAAAATTTCAGCCCTTTAGGCCCAGCGATTTGGTCTGTGCGTTGTCTGTCATTCAGTCAATTACGAAACTGTTTTATATATATAGATAAATAAATCTTTCAGCTTTAAAGCAGAAAATATATTTAAATGTTTTTTTCTATATACAAACTATATTCTGTAACACATCTAAGTCTTAGATTCTAATTGAGAATCCCAAGTTATAACTTAACTTATGCAGTATATAAGATTTTAAAATATTAAAACTAATACAATTAAAATTAAAATTTTAAAAAATTGTAACGTTCTCTAAAGCAATTTCCAACAAGACCAATAGGCAGGGCCGCTCAGAGAGGGGGGGCAACTGGGGCACTTTGCCCTAGACCCCTAACTGCCGGAGGGGCCCCCAAAAAATTAATTTATTAGATTTCATCCAAAAGAAAATTCTGAAACTTGTACCGTACTTCAAAATTCAAAATAATCTCCTGAAAAAAGGGGCCCCAAAAAATATTTTTAAAAAAATTATTCGATTAATCAGATTTCTCTTACTCCAAAATACTCTTCTGAAAAATACGCGATTTAGTTTTAATGAAAAATATAACTGTTTAATCCTAATTGCTATAAAATTACATTCTCTCTAATAAATTGAAGACAGTACTAACTACTAAAACAGATAGCAAAAAAGCTTTGTGGATGGAAAATGTCTTATTTATTGGAGAATATAATGAGAGCAGTGCATTGAAATATAATAACTATGTTAATCATTCACGTAATAAAATTTTAAGTATGAGTAACTTAATTTGAATGTGTGTTTTCGTCTCTTTCCATTTTTTATTTTTCTTGGGGCCTCTAACAGAAATTTGCCCCAGGCGCCGTAAAGTCTCTGGGCAGCCCTACCAATAGGAAGAATCGAGAAACCAGCTTTCTTAATTTCTAATTCAGAATTCCAAGTCATAACTTACGCAGTATAAAGATACAAAAATAATTGTAACGCTCTCTCAAGCGATTTCCAACAAGACCAATAGGAAGAGATGAGAAACCAGCTTCCTGAATATCTAATTGAGAATACCAAGTCAACTTACGCAATATATAATACAAAAATAATTGTAACGCTCTCTCACGCGATTTCCAACAAGACCAATAGGATGAGATGAGAAACCAGCTTTCTCAATATCTAATTGAGAATCCTGTGTCATTTTATGCAATATCAGACAGACCACAAAAAAACAAAAAACAAAAAAAGTAACACTGACGCAATTTCCAACAAAATCAATAGGAAGAAATGAGAAATTAGCATTCTCAATTTCTAATTGAGAATCCCAAGTCAACTTATTCCGTATATGATACAATTGTTTTTTTTTATATTTTTAACTTAACTTTCCTTCGAATCATCTGTGTTTTTTATTTTTTTGTTTTTTTTTTAAATCAAGCTCTGCTATTCTTCACTGCGTTACATATTCTGCAGCCACTTTTTACAGATTAATCAACAGGATAGATAGGGAGGCAGTTGATTGGATGGCGTATGATCCAAGAATTCGAGCAAAATTAGCGGTAATCCATATATTTTCAAGTTGAAAGATTTCCTTTGTTCTATGTTACTAACTTCAATCAGAAAACTTACAAACATCCGGTATCCGCGGTATGAGTCATTTCGTCACGCTGTCTCCTTAAAAAAAGTCTCGTGTCCCTATTTCGCAAGAAGATAACATTCAAAATTAAATTTCCCTTCTCTCTCCACTCCAAAGCTTTTTTTTTTTTTTTTTCCCCTGGTGACCCTCTTTAGTAAGCTTACAATCCTTTACGGGTATTGTCGTTACGCAGCACCCACTTTATATCAAATCTGGCGATTAAACATGGCGTACACATTATTTTTATACTTTTAGATACTGAATAGCTGTATACAGAGCTCAGAGACCTGGGTTTTTAAACCCATATTTGTGTTTTCAGTGACCTTATAGATTTATGTTTTGCTGTTGCGCTTAATGTAAATAAAAAAATAAATCTATAATTTTCTTTCCTTCTCAAAGAATATATTTGAAAAGGTAATATATTTGAAATAATTTATGCACCATGCCAGTAAGCATCTTATATATAAGATTACATTATTTTGATCAACCTATAATGTAAATATGAAGTCTTATGTACCTCAAAGTTAATGCCAGCATCTCCAAGGGTGGTATGGGAGATCTCGTGTAGGTATCTTTTCCTTTTAGTGCGTCGCTGATTCGACCGGCTAATTCGTCAAAGGATCGAATTTACTTTCGAAAATAATTAAAAAACTTGTCATCATTTTCCCCCGAGATCCATCAAGCATACATTAAAAGTTCACTTCAAGTAACTCGCACTGTTGTATGGATGAATCCAGTACTTCCTTTTTTTAATTTCACTTTCACGTACTTGTACACTAAGTATGAAAAACAACTTTCTTCTTAAATATTTGGGCGCGTGTACGATACACCTCGGTTGGTGGCAAATGAGAGACTGCCGCTGACGCCTAATCACCGTGAAAGTGTGCATTCGAACGCCGATAAGACGCAGATTGAAAATGACGAAGCGTCCCGATAACTTTTGCAGCAAGTATGCACCGGGCTTTACCCCACTCTTCTGGGTGCGTAGAGAGATTTTTCGCAAGTTAATAGTGTCACAACAAAACATACACATTCTCTTAAAACTGGAACTGTAAACGATCGCATGACAAAAGAGATGTCATCAAAATCGTCGTTCCTGGATACCCAAAACAGAACTGTTCTGCACGATAAATGTACGCATTAAAAAACAGCAAATTAATTTGGAAATGAATGATGAAATGGATTCAGACATTTAAATAAAAATAAATTCAACTTCAAGTAAACTTAGAATATGGGGTGTGTATTACCTTGTTTCTTTTTATCATTTTTAATAATAAAAAATGCATTCTGTAAAAGGCTGGGTTTTATTTTGTTTTTAATCTGGGTTTATCACATTTTTCTCGCTGGGAGCCCTGGTCCATGTCTTATTAATGTCCACTCACAGACTGGAAACAATGGAGATATTAAGAATTTTTTTATTATTATTATTCATCAATGCTTTCACATAAATTAACAGGATTTTAAAATGATCCCAGTTTTGATGGTGACCACCTCCTCAAGAGCTAAGTTGTACTCACACATTTAAGGTTAACTGCATAAGACCCATATGGGACACAGAATATTAATTTGAAAAAAAATGTTGTAAAAAGGGTCATGCACTTAAAAATTTTATGCCCCCAAAAATTCTGCCAAGAAATTTGGAGTGCAACGTAGATCTACCTCCTCGTGGTGCACTCCGGGCAACGTTTTATGCGGCAAAATGATCTACAACTCTAGCGTGAGTAATATATATACATACATATATACATACATATATACATACATATATATATATATATACATATATATATATATATATATATATACATATACATATACATATATATATACATACATACATATATATATACATATATATATACATACAC
>OU015490.1:195752025-195762740 GCA_907164885.2 Dolomedes plantarius | reverse complement strand
TCCAGGAAATTCAACGGACTTCCAATTTTCTTGGAAATAAGCGTACCACGTGGGTCAACCATGGGAATGTCAGAGCATCCTGCCCTCGAATAAAAAACTCGAAGAGGCAATAAATTTACGTGAATAACTAACCTGGGGAGGGGTTATAATAAAGATTGGGGGAGCCCCGAGTGTGGGAGAGTCGACGTTCGGAGGGAGAGCGAGAGAGCTTTTGGAGGTAGCGAGCTGCGAAGAGACCCTGGGAAGAAAAGACGCCCCCGTAAAATGGCGAGATACCTGTCTTCAACCGCCAGCGCCGAATCCTGTTGCATCCGTCAGTGAAGAGCGACATGAGTTTCTACCCGATGCCTAAAGCCTCCTCCTGTAGAAATGCCTCAACGATGCCATTGCTCTGCTGTTTCATCAAAACTCCCCAGGTTGGTCATAAATTCCCCCTTTAAATAGTGCTCATGCCTTTTGAGAGATTACGAGACTTTTATTTCACTCGACCCGTAATGGTTATGCCGCAGGAAGCGGATGAAGTATGCCCTAATTCGGTTAAAAATATGTATAGCCAAGATCTTAAATATAATATGTAAACCTGACCTTTTCTTGTAAAATATTGTATAATAAATGTTGTTATTTTATTTATAAACGCATAGTTCCCTTTGGAGTTCACCTCCCTAAATTTACACAACGCAAAGGGGTATCTCTGGTACCCCTCATAACAGTATGTTACCTTTTTTTGTTTAGAAAATCAGCTAAACAGTGAAAATTATAATTAATAACATCTTGCATACATAATTGCTTCTTAAGTTCTCCAAATAATGAATTGTATTGAGGTCACATTTTATTCATTATTTTAACCAATTTTCTTACAAAAATGAACCCTGTTATATGCTGCCATTTACAAGCTAAAATTATAACTAAACACATATGGTTTTCTATAATTAAAATATAGCTCAAGAGAATATAATTTAAGGAGAAACTTTAATTAAGTGGAGCACTTTTTCACCCACCATGCCGGAAAGGGTTAAAGGTATATTAAAACAGATATGGGACCAGACAATATTTTGATGACAAGCCGTCAAGACATTAGTCTACTAAATATGGAAAATTTTCACATTTCTAGGTAGTTTCAACTACTTTCACATTCACGTAAAACCAACCTTTAACCATTTCTGGTATTTCTACACTTTAAAACATCTTCAATAATCAGAATACTTTAACAGACAAAATATGTAATAGGTATCATCTAACATTTCTGACTACTTCTGACCTCTACACGATTCATTCAAATTATACTTTAGGAAATGTGTTAATAGTTTTATGTTTATATATCAATGACTAGTCTTTAATCAGTCTATAGGAATTCTTTTACAGCTTAAAAAGTTTAAAGCATATAAAGTCATTTTAGATCCCCTTCCTCCCTATCTAAGAATAAGTAAGCAGATGTCCCACTTCCCATTTTTTGCTTATAAGATTTGCCAATCTTGTTGCTGTTTCAAAGACAAAATGATTTTTCCAAACAATAAGTTATGTATTTTTCTGAATAAGTGCCTAGATGTTAAATCATTATCAGTGAAAACAGAACAACTAATTTCAAGTACTGGATGGTAGGGGAGTTGGTGTGGTCAGGAGCACATCACAGTGCAGTATTACGTGCATGTTTACTGGCCTTACATAAGCATCACTTCGATCCCCCTCCCTTCTCCCTTGTAGGTAAAAATAAGTTTGATCCACCCCTCTCCCCACTGGATGCTAACATAATAAATACTTGAATGGCTAAAAAGTGCAAATTAGATTAAATTTTAAAAGAACTATACATATATTAAGATTAATGATGTCAAGTACTTTAAAACACAATCCCCTAAAATATTTATCTTTACAGCGAAGATACACTTAAAATGTAACTAATTGACCCAAATAATCCACCTTTATCCTTGACTTCACCCAAAAATACTAAATACACATTACAGTTGTAAAAAGTATAATCAAGAAAAAGAAAAGCCTCATGCACCAAAATTTATTCAGCATTAAAAAGAACAAGCAAGCATGGATTTACCACTTTCACAAAAGAAGGGGAATTTTAACATTTAGTACAATTAGAAAATTATTATATGGCCCCAACACTTTTTTTTTTTTAAATTTATTCAGAAGTAGCTAGCACTAGAAACTTAAAAGAAAATATGCATACAAAGGGAAATAAAATAGTTAATGGCACATGTACAAGTTTCACATGTAGTAGGTAACATTCATTACACACAAGTAAACAAGAGCTTTGTGGAATGAGGTATGAAATCTGCAAAGACAGGCAATAAATACAAGCACAGCAAAACAACTTACTATGCAATAAGTGTCAAAATCAGGGTTCCCAATCACCTTGTAATGTCCATTGAGCAAAATTTAAAATGAATGAAACACTTTGATTCAAAGTATTTTTCACCAATGATTTTTAATTGTATAAAAATGGACTCCCACAAGCCAATAAACATTGGAAATTCATAGACAAACACTGAAATGTCGATTTTAATTATATTATAGCAGTTCAATTACACAAAACTTCGAATTAGATTAATTCCCCATAAGGGAAAAAGGGGAACCCTAAAACTGTCTATTGCAATTGGAAAAAATTGGTATTGCCAGTTTATTGAGTGCAAAACTGAAAATCTATGTGGCAGTAATACTTAGAGAATAAAAAAAATTTGACTAGGAACAAAAATATACTCTATTTCTTTTTTGTCTCTCCTATTAAGATACCTTAATTTCCATTTACACATTTCTACATTAAAGATATATTTCTACTAAACTTTTGAAAGTTTAATACTTTCTATGAAAATGCCACAAAAAATAGGGAGATAAAAAAATAAAAACTTTGGCACCATTTCAAAAATTAAATTTGTTAGACTTAAAGCTTAGATTAACAAAGAAAAAAATCAAGCTGAAACAACTGCCAACAAGTCATAAGCTAAAAATTAAAACAGGATGTATTTTAACAACAAAGTTTAGAAAAATCACAGACTTTAAAAAAATGATAAAAAAAGTAATGAATGACAACTATATATAAAAATTTACACTCAATGTCACTTTAAATGACTTAATGCAAAAACAATTGCACCTAACAAGAACAAGACAATTCAAGGAAAAAAATGATTTTGCATGTAATTAAAATTCCAGGAACTGAAGTTATGTCATAAGTACACCACACATACAAAGTAGTGCCAAGTATTACAAGTTCTGTGCTCATTGTAACTTTGAATCATGCAATGCAAAGATTAACACTTGAAACTATAACTGCATATACACGACACAATTTAACATTGTTCATTTGATTACAATACCAGCAATTAAGCAGGCAACAATTTCCAAACCAGAAAGTAACACAGTTGTACTAAATAAGATATTTGCTACAACAAAATCTGAAATACATGGAAAGCAAAATTTCAATACACCATGAACTTCTATAAGATACACTTTAAATGAGTAAATATTTAGATTATCGGTAAAAACAAAAATTGATTACAATTTAGTTGTATGAATTAAAAGTTTTTGGTTAACATGCTTTCTTAAACACCTAATTATAGATTTCTAAGCTGACAATATAAGTTCATTAATACTGCTTTAATTCAAAAAGATAAACATCCTAAAAATGTCTCCAACAGAAGTTCATAAACACTAAGATAAAATTCTGGCAAGTCACACTTTGAGTACATCAATGCATTTCATTAATGATACAATTAAAAAAAAATACAAGTTAATCTCTATAATTGGGAAGAAATTATCTTGCAGTTAGCACTAATAAAATTAAAATTTAGAGAAATTATCAAACTATTATTTGGTATGTTTCATATTTAAAAAATTATAAACAAAATAGGACTAGTACAATAAAAAAAACAAATAATATACAGCAACTCCAAACAAAAAATATCTATTGAATTTACATAAAATTCTTGATAAATAAAAAAAAATTGCTCCAAATGGAAAGCAAAACTTATTTTAAACACTTTAAAACTTTAAACTCATTTTCTTGATAAAATAGCAAAATCTGTTCAGAATGTTACAATTTTAAATTACTAAAATAAGAGATTGAAATATGCCTAATAAAATTTAAAATTTTATTACTAAAGAATATATAATTTTTGAAAATAAGGCTATTATTTTTTGAAAATACTCTAACTCCAGAAAAATTTAAACTACTCTTTACTTCATTAAAATTGACAAAAAATCTATTTTTCACCAAAAATATTCAGTCTAACATTCTATTAAAAAAGAAATTCGTACAATGAAATCTAAAATCCTATTATACTAAGAAAGTACAAATTATCAAAAATTAACAGGGCAAGATTTTAAAATCTTAGATAAATAACTTCGAAATCTCAAAAAGTATCAGTTTGCGGTGGAGAAAAAATTATCCGAAAAAAATATTAGGATCGAATTTTTTTTAAATATATGATGAAATTTGTACTATAAAATCTAAAAACTAAGAACATTATATATATCATTGAAAATTAGGTTATTGTACAATGAGCAACTAACTAAGCTCTTTTCTGATAATAATGAGAATATTTGATTAAATTATTGTACAATCAACAAATATTTAACTATTTGAAACAATTCATATTTAATTGAGGCTACAATTTAGCTTTCTCCTAGAAAGCATGTTTTTGAAATTTAAATGGAAATAAAACTCTTTAGGAAAAAAAAATCCATGTAGAAATTACTCATTAAAAATGAGATATCCCAGAATAAATCAGATCAAAAGATGAGTATACATAATTAAATAAAAAATCCCAGAACAATCATATCTGATCTCGGATGCAACTTAATTATAAAAATCGACAGAACAAAGCTTTTAAGGTTAAAGAAGACATTCACTGACAACTACTAAGTTCTTTTTTGTTTTTTTATTTAAGATAGAAGAGATGAAACACTTTAAACAGGCTTCTATCTACACACTGACTGATGGCATTATGCATTATTTTTAGGTACTGTGGAATTGAAAGGAACTTTAACATTAAATTACACATTTACTGATAACAAGCTTAATTTGTTATATTTAAGCTTTATCACAAGACTTAAAAAAAAAAAAAGAAAAAAAACTGACTATGCAGAGGTGCCAACTTATAAATCTTACTACATTAACCATACATAAGCAGTTTATATAAGAGTATTATTATATTTAGTAAAATAAATTTGTCAAATCTGTGTGACTTCTAGTAAGAAATTAAATTTACTAATTTTTAGATTTCAAGCTTATAAAAGGAAATGAACAAGCAAAACAGTTGGCACCACTGAACACTGCATGACTACAACCAAGTTACATCTCAAAAACAATCACTATAAAAGACAAAGACAAAATGATTGCCACTTTTCTTAAGAGCTCAGGATATTTGAGGAATGATTCAATGGAGACAAAAACCTGGAGCCACAATTAAAAAATAAATAAAAATAAGAAAAACGTTTCTTTTCTGAAATAACAAACAAGTACTAAAAGAAATTAGTTTTAATGAGCAATTTGTACAAATAGACATTATACACACATGCAATAAAATATTTCACACATGCGCATCATACATTCATAATACACACCACACAGGGGGTCGTATAAGTCAGATTAACATAATACCCACCCACATTCTGTCCCTCCCACGCGACATTTTATTAATATAAATCTAAATACATTTAAAAGTACAGATGTGTGGAGCAATATCACAAAAATTATTTTTACTCCAAATGTTAAAAGACAGTTACATCCTAGACTTTTTCTTTAAATTTCAAAGTTAACAACTGGAATAAATCAACAGCTGCTGAGAACAAGATGAAATCACAATTTATTTTAAGTCTTATATAAAATAGTAAATTACAATCACATTATGGCTATATACACTGATTAAAAGTGTACATAAATCTAAAAATCTGAACACAATATATAAATAAGTTAAATATAAATACATTTATTAAACCTCACTGAAATAATTTAAACAATTCTACAAAAAAACATTCAGATTTAAGACAAATTACCTCAGCAGCATGTTTATCACTCCATTATATTTCAAATCGTTTTAAACATGACCACGATGCAATAGAAAATGTCCTATAATACAAGTTAATGTTGAAAGGCAGGAACGCTATAAATCTACAACCCGTGTTCGTTTACTTTACAATAAGTACAAGTTAGGATGCTTTTTTCACTTTAAAGCTGCCTCGCAATTTTCTCTAGCGCGATTTTTATTTTTATACTTTTTTTCCATTTTTAATGATGAGCATAAATGACCAATGAAAGACTAATATCACTTTTTTGTACTCCTAAAAAGATTTTAATGATGACAATAGTGCTCTAATGCTGTCTCAGATTGTTAAACTTTTTCTCAGTTTAAAAATAGTTTATGGAAAAATCGTCCCATCCCCTACGACCCTCCCACCATCCCTCCAAATTTGCGACTGTGGGAAGTTAAAGGGTAACAGTAAGGCACTTTGACTCACACAAATATAAAGGATCAACACACAAAATGAGAAAAGCAAAAAATCAGTTTTAGTGTTGGGCTTTTTTCCTACTCACTCATTACTAGTTTCTCTTAGATAGACTATCATAATACATAATGTAATTTCAAAAGTACAGAGCATAAAGGGCATGTAGTACAGTCAGAGAAGTTTTAACACCTAATTCAACCAAAGAGGGAGAAAAAGTTATTAAAAAAAAAAATACATCACTGACACTTTTATTTCCTAATATTTGGTAAAAATAAAATCACAGACTGTAAAGAAAAATACCAAATGTATTATTCAGAGAACAAAACTAATAAATGTGCATCAAAAGATGAGAAAGCAAAGCCACTAAAAGTGTAAATTTGATGTTTCATCTTCAAAGCACCTATCTATTTAAAACTTTCTTTGACACATCATTAAAATAATTCTACGATGCTAAATAGTTTTCTTCAGTGAATAACTTCATGGACAGAGGCTCAGTCATTCAAGGACAATTTTCTTCTTAAGCAAAATCTAGACGAATATTGTTCATTCATCAATCTTGACAATCATTTATCCAATGCTGAACAAGTCAAGAGACATGCCCTTTGCAGAAAAAGTCAGTGATCATGTATGAATAAAAAAAATGTCATCTTTAGAGAATCTTTACAATCATGTTTCAACAGTAAGAAGCAAATTTCTATAAGAAGAGGGAAAAAATATTGTCATTTTTTTAAAGCAAAACAAGAAAGAACATTGTATATACTATATATTTATACCTGAAATACAAAATATAAAATGTAAAACAGATAGTGTTATCAGCACTACTTTACAATGCTTAAGGGGATGGTGGACCTTTGAGCAAATCTTATTGTAATATTGATTGTGTTATTGTAAAATATATACAGTACAAATCGTTTATAAGAACATCCAGGGGACTTTAAAAACTGGTTCTTAAAATCGATAGTTTTTATATCCGATAGATAACTTAAAACTTCTGGAAATAGTCACATAATTTCTATTTACACCTGAAACATGACGTTCAAAAAAGGGTTAAAAGGTTCATGTTCAATCAAAGGCTCGTGTTTAAAACACAACTACCTATCCTGGGTCATCCTATAAAATAGGCCAGTTTCATCAGCGTTGAAGATTTCATGGTCTTCATAGCTTTCTCCTAACGTGGTCCAAACGGTTTTAAGCCAGTTATCAGAAACTCCTGGTGTCATGGCCTTCAATTCTCCACTGATTCTCCTGAACACAATGGAATGCCTCTGCCGAAATCTCTGGATCCACGAAGTTGAACAATCAAAATCATATTTTTTAAAGAGCTTCGCAAATTCATTTGCTTTTGCTTGCAAAATCAGTCCGCTTAGGGGAATGTTGGCACTCCTTTGAATCTTAAACGATTGCAAAAGGGCTTCTTCTATGTCAGAATGTGGACTTTTTCGAAGTTTCTTAATATTAGTCCGATCTTAATATTAGTTCTCTATTCTTAAATATATTTGAAATCGTGGCATGACTAACCTTTAATTCGTTGGCTAATGCTCCATTTTCTAATTTAGAAATTCCGTTCACAATTAACATGTTCTTATAAGCGATTTATTTTCCCAGAAACCAATTAATTTTAAGTCACTAAAAGCGATATGTTCTTATTAACGATGTTATTATAACCGGATTTTGTATCCATCATTACACATGAGAATTGGCCGGGAACTCATAATTCCGTTCTTTTAAGCGATATGTTTTTATAACCGGTGTTCTTATAAGCAATTTTTACTGTATGTAGATTTCTGTAAATTAATAGTACCAAAATAGTTTTTTTTTTCTTCAAGTAAAAAAATCATTTATGAAGCTTCTACGAAGTAAAGTATAAAGGGTAAGTGTAGTAATAAAATTTAAATCTGTTTTTCTCAAAACAGATTTTTCAAAGTTTTTAGATTTTTTTAAATGCTCCATGCTACTTAATTTTTGTTCAAAATTCATGAAATTGATAAGAATCCTGATACAGATTACAAAACTACTGGGCATGCCATTTAAAATTCAACTTCATTATGTTAATTAAATTTCATTTATAACTTATTAAAAGGCAAAATTTTGATGAAAATCGGATGGAATTCAGAAAAAAAAAATCTCTCAAAAATTAACTACTCAAGGGATTAAATAATTGATGTACAGATTTGTTTTTTTATACAGTATTAATGCAAAATAGAGAAGATATCTCAAAATTACGTAGCAAGGAGCATTTTAAAATTTATAAATTTCAAATTTTTAAAAATTTTGTTAAGCATTTTGTTTATTAATTTCAAATTTTTAAAAAATCTTAAAATTTTAATGAGATTGGATATTTCTTTCAGGTATTCTATATATTTATAGTGAAATGTATATGTGTACAAAATTTCATATCTATGATGAAAAGTAAACAAAATAAATTTTAATGTCCACCGTTCCTTAATCAGTTTGCCTGTACAGTGTACGGGCATCAATATTCTCTCCTTTCCTCTTTTGGTGTGCATGTATTTTTAGTTTATATAGACTAGTACTAATACAAAGTCTAGTACAAATATTTTTTAACATATGGCGTAGCTTGTCCACGACACTTAAATCCTTTTCATCCGGTTTTTCTTTGTTAAATGAAAGTGCATGAATTTTTGTTCTGCTTGCAATGCTTGTGAATTCGAACCACTACACTTTTTTTAAAAATTATGGATGAAATAAATGACGAAAATAATTTCCTGTTAGATGATGGATTGAATTCTGATTCAGATTCAGAACTGTCTTCTAATTATCTGGATTATTCTTCAATCATTATTTCTGCCCTGATTGTGACATACAACTTCGTATTACACCATGCTTCAAATTGTACCACACAAAAAAAGACGTTTGAACAGTTTGCGAAAGTGTGAACTTCAAATTTTATAATAAGTATGAATGAAATTTTCTTAAAGCCTGTTGAACATTCTTCATTGCATGCAGAGTTTTCTTTAAAAAAAGCCAAGATTTAGGGGGTTTGTCTTGCAAAAAAGCAAACATTTAAGGGGTTTTGTGTTCCAAAATTTTAAAATAAAAGAATGTGCAAAAGCATTAAAAGTGAAATTAAAAAGAAAAAATTCTTTCATTTTCTTATTCTATTAACTATGGTGTTTAATTATATGTAACAAAGAAATGCCTTTTTTGGCAACATTTCTAGTAAAAAAAATTGACCAGTTAAGGGGTTAATTATAAACCAGTTCCAATAAAACCATTTCTAACTATACCAAGTACATAATTATATGCAGTATACATAGAGAAGCTTTACCTTTGTCAAAGATTTCACCCTGTTTTATCAATAAATTAAAATCCCCAAACTTATCAATAAATTAAAAGCCACAAATTTATCAGAAACGAGCATTTAAAATTTGATATATAATTACATTAACACAAATGCAGACATAAAACTAATAAAATTTCTGATTGGTAGAAATTTCTAAAACATACATGAAAGCTTTTTTTTTTTATTTTAATGATTGGTTGTTGCCTTTAGAGTATCCAACTCATTCTTTTCCTATAAGTGTGGATTTATTTTTAATTTAAGAGAAATACGAACATCTTCATGCAAAACAAAAAATTTAAATATATTAACTATAAATTATACTCCAATACTTACTAATTAATGAAGTATATCTCAAACACCATAACTGGCACTTAATCGTTCTTTTAAAGGTGGAGGAAACTGTTCTGAAAACCGCGTCCAGTTTTCATCGCCTACTTGATTTTTAAATCCATGCAAGATCTAAAAGGGGGGAAAAACATTGAAAACTTTACTTCTCTATTGTATTTTTCCCTAGGGCCTTTTTTTTTCACTAATAAAATTCAGAAATAAAAATACTAGTTCAGTAAAAAACTTCAACGTGTACTAGAAAAGTAATAGAGCAAATAGATTATAGGGTTCTTAGCAAATAGGTAAGAGAAAGTTTAAAGACAAACACTTCCACTAATTTTAACAATGTTCATCACAAAAATTAAATATAAGAGTATTAAAAAAAATAAGTCAAAAGAAATTTTTTTTGAAAAAGACCAAAACCTTACTAACCATTTTTTAAATAACTTTAAATAAAAAGAAATATACAAATGATATAACATAAAACAATACAGTAAGAAGATGGATGAGGTAAGTCTTTCTTATTTAAACCTTTATATCAAAATAAACAAAAGAAAGCATATTTTCCAACATCAGTTTTTAATAATATTTTTACATCAGGGTGTCTACTACTTTTGAGAAAGTCAATTTCATG